>WSFP011404682.1:0-25773 GCA_009831015.1 Picea engelmannii | reverse complement strand
AAGGACCCAAAACTGTATATCGCAGGATCCTTTGGATCCTTTCCCAACCATCGATACATCAGGGATGCATGGTACTAGTCTCTCTAATTCAGAGATTGGATGCTTAAGAAGGTAAGAGGAGTTTGCGTAGAAACACTCTTGAACGCTGAAACCTCGAGGTAACAAGAGCCGTAGATCTATAGGTCTACGTGACCTAATATCAACCATGAGATCTGAGGAATGTAGAAGACCATCATCCTTGGTGACGTGGATCCAATCTTAACGAGTCACGTGCCACTTGGTTTCATGCGCATCACCTACCAGATGGGACCCTTGGATTGTGAAATGCATCACTCTGGGTGAGGGCACGTGTTGCCCCTGATCCAACTACATGTCAGCCCTTGGTACATTCCCACCTAGCCAACATGGTTGGCGAAGGGACTGGGACTCCGAGAGTCTGAAACTCCAGAACTTCGAAGGATTTGGAGCATAGTATCGTAGATAGTCCAAGGGATACCTGGAGCCCGAATTAACGATGTATATTTGAACTTTCCATTGGAAAGGACATGTGTCAACATCTCCCACACTTTGTAGTGGAATTACTCCAGAAGAGTGGAGAGTTGAGATCTTTCAAACCCCGAGACCCGAATTCAATCTCATATGTTGGCTGTGACAAGAGTATTGACCGTCAATTTGACCCATGTCTGTCGACAGGTTCAAACTTCAGTGGAATCGTAGTCAGATGAGTCAAGAACTCCCGAAGTCCAAAGTCTTGATGCGCGCGAGGAACCTATGGAGTCGGATCCATGTGGAGGTCCTGTGGCCTCGACCAATGAACACCCGAGGAACTCGAGAGAGGCGTATCCACCAGTTCTGAGTTTGGTTCTGAGTGAGGTGATCACAACAGGAAATCCGTGGACGAGAAAAATGGGATTTGAGACCCCGTATGGAGGTCTTGAGTTCTTAGGAAGAATGAAATTTCGATGCCCTATCGTGGGTGTGTTACAGATTGGTATCAGAGCATGGTTAAAGCACTTGACCTGCTTGGGCTCATGGACAAGTTGCGTAAAAACCCCAGAAAAGGGATTTAAGGGTGACACCCTACTTTACTTCCTTCCTAAAATTCTGGTTAATCCCTTATTACAGAAAATAATGAAAGCTTCCTGCTATGTGTGTGTGTATTTAAGAAATATGAGCTATGTGTTGTTCATAAACTAATATAATGTTAGCTAATAGAAAGTGTTTTGTCAGCACTCAAGCGGTTGGTCAGCCGTGGGAAAGTGCAAGAATAAATGATAGTGATGTGCTATGAAGTGGCTTAATGGCTCCCACAATAGAGATGAAGAAGCTGACGTGAGGAGGGCAGTAGAGACTCCTCCGGATCAGGCTGAGGCTTAAGGAGCCTTATGGACGAATTACAGAGCTACAAGGATGAAAATGAGATATTGATAAAAGAGCACGAGAAGTAAACAAAAATTAATGCATTCTTGCTACAAAGTTTATCCAACATACAGAGGCAGCTGCATCATGGACCTTCCACTAGTCATGTGCACCGACGACAGACGAAGAGGAGCCAAATTCCACCTGAGATATGAAAACGTGGTCCCATAAGTGGACACACTAGGAGATGTACCTCGAGGAAGCTCCAAACTGTAGATAGGGACACTCATCGGGAGAATCCTTTGGAAAGGAAACTGGCGACTGAGAGGGATCTTCTAGTAGTAAAAATAGCTCACATTCCCAAAGGAAAAGGAAGAAACAAAATCATTCCAAAAGTCATGACCCTGAAGAGTTCAAGAAAGCCAAACCTTCCTCTTTTGATGGTGAGATTAATAAAGGGGAAGAGGCAGAAGCCTGGCTGCTTGGACTAAATAATTACTTTAGAGTCCATGATTTCTCTGAAAACTTGAAGGCTCAAATATCCACCTTCAAATTGAATGGAAAGGCTTCCATTTGGTGGGAAGACCTTAAGAATTTGAAAGGAATCCATGAAGAGGAACTATCCTGGAAACAGTTTGAGAAGGACTTCAAGAAGAAGTATTTGTCAGAAAAATATTTCGATGAGAATACTAAAGAGTTCTATGAACTCAAGCTTGGACAACTCACCATAGAGGAATATGTCAGTAAATTCCTTGAGTTGCTGAGGTATGTACCCTACATAAAAGAGGAAAAGGTAAAAGTGCAACAATTTATCAGTGGGTTACCTCAGATCTACCAGAACAAGATTGAGTTTGACGAGCCAAACACCTTAGAAGACAGTATCCAGAAGGCAAGATATTTTTATGAACAGTCCGGGCATCAAACTGAACCTCACGAGGACTTGAAGTAGAAGAATAGTTCGGGGTTCAAGAACAAGGGGTTTAAATCCCCAAGATTTAATAACTATAGGAAGGATTCAAGGATGAGCCTTCCTTCTCGAAGTGTGCACCAGCGGAATTTCCCCTCCCATAGTGGAAATAAACCTTTTGGATCAACCCTAGGAAATACTAATAAGCCAAAGAAAGAACCCTTGAAATGTTGGGGTTGTGGAGAAGAACATCTATTGAGGGACTGTCCACATGGACAACAAAACACTAGAAGAATTTACAACATCCAAGAAGCTACCACCGTCAATGATGTGGCTAGGAGTATGCCAGGTATTTATGCATCCGTGGAAAATAAACAAGCTGACCACCAAGTTTCAGTGGTGGATATGGAAGGTATTATCACCAACCATCTATTTTCTATTTTAATTGAACCTGGTTCTAATTTGAGTTATGTGGCCCCTTAGACTGTGGATAAGTGTTAATTTTAGCCACATAGACATGCTAAGCCATGGTTGGTACAACTAGCCACTGGCACCAAAAGAAAAATAGCTGAGGTCATACTAGCTTGCCAATTCATTATGGATGGATTTCCCATCCAAGCTACCCTTAACATACTTCCCCTAGGATCTTATGAGCTGTTGATTGGTATGGACTAGATAGCTTCATATAAAACTAAGTTAGACTTTTACCATAAAACCTTAGAATGTATAAATGAAGAAGGGAGAAAGATAATCCTCCGGGGATTTCATAAGCCTGTCTCAATGAGACAAATATCAACCCTTCAAATGAAGAAGTATTGCAGAAAGGGATGTCCTCTATATGAAATATAGGTGTTGAAGACTCTTGAGGATAATAGACCAAACCTAGAGGACTACCCCCTATTAAGGGAGTATAGAGATGTGTTTCTAGAAGAGGTACATGGTTTACCCCCGAGAAGAGACATTGAATTCTTGATAGAACTTGCACCAGGAGCAGTGCCAGTGTTTAGGACACCCTATAGAATGAGTACACCCGAATTAGTTGAGCTCAAGCTAAAGCTAAAAGAAATGATGGACAAAGGCTACATTTGACCCAGTGTATCTCTATGGGGAGCACCACTCCTATTTGTGAAGAATAAATATGGCACACTCTGATTGTGCATAGATTATAGACAACTCAATAAGACAACCATAAAGAACAAGTACCCCTTTCCAAGAATCGATGACATGTTCGATCAATTAGGTGGTGCTTCCATTTTCTCAAAGATTGACTTGAGATCTGGATACCATCAAGTCAGAATCAAGGATGAAGACATCCACAAAACTGCCTTCAGGATAAGATATGGTCACTATGAATTTGTAGTAGTGCCATTTGGATTAACCAATGCGCCTTCCACTTTTATGTGCTTGATGAACATTGTACTCAACAAATTCTTGGATAGATTTGTATTGGTTTTTATTGTTTATATCTTAATCTACTCCAATAATAGAGAGGATCATGAAGAACATATTAGACTTGTACTTCAAGTACTAAGAGAGCATCATCTCTACGCTAAGTTTAGCAAGTGTGAATTTTTCCAGAAGAAAATACATTACTTGGGCCATGATATATCTGAAGAAGGGGTGGAAGTAGACCATGAAAAGATCGAATCTATCATGGAATGGCCTACCCCAAAGGATGTTTTGGATATTAGATCCTTTATGGGCTTAGAAGGATGCTATAGGAGGTTTATAAAAGGATTTTTCAAGATTGGTTGTCCAATCACTGCCCTATAGAAGAACGAGATTAAATTCATTTGGACACCGGAATGTGAAGAAATATTTTAGTCACTAAAATACCTTCTGACCCATTCACCTGTGCTAAATATTGCCGACCCTGATAATGATTTCCTCGTATATACAGATGCCTTCAAGGAAGGACTCGGAGGAGTCCTTATGCAAGAAGGACGTGTGATTTTATATGAGTCCAGAAAATTGAATGAGAATGAAATCAATTATGTGACCCATGATATGGAGTTGGCTGCCATAGTGTATGATTTAAAAATGTGGAGGGAGTACCTCCTAGGTAGGAGATTCGTACTTATGACAAACCACTTTGAGTTGAGGCACCTCTTTGATCAACCAAAACTCAATGCTAGATAAGATAGATGGATGCCTCTCCTTAGTGAGTTTGATTTTGAAATCAAACATATCAAAGGAAAGGAAAACAGGTTGGTCGATGCCCTTAATAGAAGCATGAAAACAATTCACCTGGAAATGGTGAGCACCTGTGAAACGAATGTCAGAGAAAGAGTCAGGAATGCACAAGAAACAGATGCATTCTTCAAGACCGTGACATTGTACTTGAAGCAAGAACCTGCAGGGCTAAAGTATGAAGGCTACCATATGTTGGACAAAGGTATGCTGACTTACCAAAACAAATTGTATATTCCTAGTTGTGACGACTTGAAGAGGTTCATAATGGACGAAATGCATAAGAGACCATACACTGGTCATCCGGGTTATCAGAAAATGGTCACGGCCACCAGGAAAAAATTGTATTAGCCTGGATTGAAAAAGGACATAGATGAATATTTAGCTATGTAATTTTTAAACTTGTGAAGTAAAGCAATTAATATAGATTCTTAAGCAAAACATAATTTATTCAATGGCTCATTCACATAGTACACAAAGATTTATATCGGAAACCTTCAACCGGGAAAACCTTTCTTATATTCATTATATCGAATTTCACCATTCACTATACAATATACACCATGTTTTTAGGTATTTTGTAGATACCAAAACCCTAATCCCTTAATCCAGGATTAATTTACAAAACTGCTAAAAATAGCAAAATCCACTAAAAATAGCAAAAAACTGCTAAAAATAGGAAAATCTGCTAAAAATAACTAAAAATAGCAAAAAACAAGGATTCTTGCTTAACTAGTACGGGGATCATCAGACGCAATTGTCATATCTGATGCACCCACACACACACATGCAAAGAATATAACACATACCCAACAAGCTAAATGTCTAGAATGCCAGCAAGTTAAGGAAGAACACTGGCACCCAACAAGTTTGTTGCAACCTCTACCGATTCTGGAATGGAAATTGGAGAACATCTCCATGGATTTCATCACCGGATTACCAAAATCATCCAGGCAGAATGATGCCATCATGGTAGTGGTGGAAAAGTTGAGCAAGTCCGCTCACTTCATTCCCGTCAAAGAGACTTGCAAGGCAATAGATATTGCCAACATATTCATGAAGGAGATATTCAGGCTGCATGGCATGCCTAAGGAGATTGTATCTGACAGAGACACGAAGTTCACTTCAATCTTTTGGAAATCCTTGATGGTTGGTTTTGAGACTAAACTGTTGTTTATCACAACCTATCACCCTCAAACTGATGGATAGACAGAAATAGTAAACCAAATATTAGAAGACATGCTAAGGATGCATGTAATGCATCAACCTAAGAAGTGGGAAGACTACCTGCCACTGGTAGAATTTTCCTACAACGACGGTTACCAAGAATAACTAAAGATGAGATCTTTTGAAGCTCTCTATGGTAGAACGTGTAAAAATCCAGATAGATGGAGTAATCCCGTGGATCGAATTACAATCGGACCCGACATGTTGAAATAAATGGAATGCCAAGTGGTTCAGATAAATCAAAATATGAAAATCACTCAGGATAGATAGAAAATTTACGCCGACAGAAAGAGAACCCCCAGAGAATTTAAGAGAGGATACCATGTCTATCTTAGAGTTAGGCCCAGGAAGAGTTCCCTCAAAATGGGAGCTTGTGAAAAGATAACACCTCGGTATTGTGGAACCTTTGAAGTTTTAGATAGAGTGGGACCTGTATCCTATCGACTAGCACTCCCTCCCACAGTAAAGGCACATAATGTTTTCCATGTTTTCATTATTGAAGAAATATGTACATGATTCTAATCATATAATTGACTAGTCTATGATCTAGGTGGAACTGGAGGGAGAATTCCTGCTAGAACCTCAATTCATACTAGACAGGAAGGAAACCCCACCTAGGAACTGAACAATTGCATAGGTCTAGGTGCAGTGGAAAGACTTTGGCCCAGATGAGGCCACATGGGAAATGGAGGATGCCATGAGACAATCATATCCATTTTTGTTCACTTTTGTATATACAAAGCACATTGATAGATAGAACATCGAGGACGATGTTCCTTTAAGGGGGAGGGAATTTTAACACCTTGTTTCCCCCAGCTTGTAAATATAACTATAATGGCCAAGAGACTATGGAAAAATCCATATGTGTGAATGTTGATTTGATGGAACTTTGTATGAAAGGTAAATGAATGTGAATCTTGTTATTTACGAGAAAAGGTATAAGTGTTGCATGGCTACTGAAAGGGGGGTGTAAATAGAAATATCACGAATGCTATACAAAGAGATGGTTAAGGGGACCAGGAATGGTTGCATTAACCTTCACCAAACCAATACTTACTGGATTTAATTGCTTAGGACCAGAACAATCCTCTAATCCAAAAATTAATTACAGTCAGGATGGTAGGTGGGAAGACCTACTCAAGAGTTAATGAGGGGATGGGGCATACCACCCATCTATAAGGCTTCCATACTTGACTGCAGGTTGGGGATTCGAGCCACACACAACCTTGCTGAAAGAGGTGAGAAAGGAAGGTGTGGTGGGAAGAAGGAGACCTACGAAGAGTGAAGAGACGAGAGGTGAATCTCTTGGGTTCAAGGAGGAACTGGAAATAAGTATTTTGGTCATAAGAAATGGAAGGGAAGGTTATGATACAAGCTGATAAATGATTTCGGTCCTCCTTGCTTGGTATGTTGTAAATCTTTGCCAAGACCCTGTGGGAGGAGGAGAGTAACCTTCGTCCCTACTGTTGTTGAGCCAACAAAAAAGATTATGTATCAAAGCATTGTGGTCTAGCTCGGGGGTGGCCAGTGGCAAATTTGTTTGTAGTGACTGAGCCTATGGTTGGGTGGAAACATGCACCCCTTCCAGTAGTCACTTTACATTGTTTGGTTCTGATAAGTGTTTTCCCTGCTTTATTTGTTGAACTATAATGATGGATGAATACTTGGAATTATGCATATGTGCATTTATAAATGTCTTCTATGTGAAATGGGTATGTTATCTGTATTCTTTCATCTCGTTGTGAACTTACACTTCCAACTGATAGACTGTATGCCCAACTTAACTCCGAAGGCTTCCTCGGGCATAAGTTGTTAATATGGTCGAGATAGGAGATATAGTGTCAACCTAAAACCATCCGTCCAAAGAGGATACCTCTTCCAGACCCCTTTTTGTTTCATCGAAATTCCAGAACCAAGTCCTTAACCCTTTCATGGTAATTATTAGGAGGGGTAGAAAAGTTGAAGCTTTGAAAAGAGGAGGTTTCTTCGTTTAGAAGACGAGCAGAAGAGATCCGTTCAAAAGGACCCACATGACCGATACCCAGGAATCCTGGGCTAAGCCTAAGGAAATAATGTTCTCTTGGCTTCATAGCTCTGGAAGTCCAAGACTTAGGAGCAAGACCGACCTTACTAGCCTTACACAGACTGAAGGTGA
The DNA here is from genome assembly GCA_009831015.1 of Picea engelmannii. Taxonomy (NCBI): domain Eukaryota; kingdom Viridiplantae; phylum Streptophyta; class Pinopsida; order Pinales; family Pinaceae; genus Picea; species Picea engelmannii. Next base: position 17,935 of record WSFP011404682.1, on the reverse strand, counting down.
CTGGGATACTCGGTCTCCTGTGAAATTGACCGACAATAGTTGGTTATTCAGGTTGTTGGGTGGACCCATCTTGCCAATTAAACTGAGGTCTGAAACCTTGAAGTCCGTTGCTGCAAAGGAACCATCACCGTATATTTCGGGATCCTTCGGATCCTTTCCCAACTATCGATACATCGGGGACATGTGGTACTGGTCTCTCTAATTCGAATGTTGGATGCTTCAGAAGGTAAGAGGAGCTTTCATAGCAACACACCCGAATGCCAAAACCCTGAGGTAACTAGAGCCGTAGATCTATAGGTCTACGTGACCAGATCTCAACTGTGATATCTGAGGAATGTAGAAGACCGTCATCCCTGGTGACGTGGATCCAATCTTAATGAGCCACATGCCACCTGGTTTCATGCGCATCACCTACTCCATAGGACCCTTGGATCGCGACATACATCACTCCGGGTGAGGGAATGTGTCATCCTTGATCCAACTACGTGTCAGCCCTTGGTACGTGCCCACCTGGCCAACGTGGTTGGTGAAGGGACTGGGACTCTGAGAGTCCGGAACTCCAGAACTTCAGAGGATTTGGAGCAAATTATTGTATAGTGTCCAAGGAAGAACTGAAGCCCAAATTAATGGTGTATATATGAACCATCCATTGGAAAGGATAGGTGTCAACATCTCCCACACTTTGTAGTGAAAATACTTCAAAAGAGTGGAGGGTTGAGATCTTCCAAAGCCCGAGACCTGAAGTCAATCTCATCCGTTGGTTGTGACAAGAGTATGGACCATCAATTCGAACTGTGTCTGTCTGCGGGTTCAGACTTAAGAAAAATTGTAGTTAGATGAGTCAAGAACATCCAAAGTCCAAAGTCCTGACGTGCGCGAGGAACCTATGGAGTCAGACCCACGTGGAGGTCCCATGGCCCCAACCAATGAACACCTGAGGAACTCGAGAGAGGCATATCCGCTAGTTCCGAGTTCATTTCTAAGCATAGTGACCGCGAAGGGAAATCCCTGGATGAGCATAATGGGATTTGAGACCCCGTATGGAGGTCTTGAGTTCTTAAGAAGAACAAAATTTTGATGCCCCACTATGGGTGTGTTACAATAGGGTTAGGGTTTTGGTAAGATAATTTAAGGGTGGGTAAGATGAAAATAAATATAAGTAGGTACCTAGGAGGTCTAGGTCGGGGTGGTGGGGTTCAAGAGGTCTGTGTTATGACGGTGTAAAAATAAAGAATGACTATAAAACCCGATCGAAATTGTAAGCTGTAGATATGGGGAGAGGGAATAAGGGAGATCTTGAGGGTTAGATCACAGGATGAGGACCCTAGTGTGATCTAGTCTACTTCATTGAAGATCTCGACCTGTTATGATGGAGAGTTGCAATGCACGAGGTGCTATAGTTTTGAAACTAGAATAATAAAATAGTAGAGCAACCAAATCTTTGTGGATGTATCCCAGGAGGGGTGAACCATAATATATATTGTGGTATGTGATTGAATTTTATGTATCTCTTTTGTTGTTAATGATTATATGTTAAACAAATGTGTGAATGACTAGATAGGTCTATTACTTTACTTGCATGAGCAAGAATGTCAGGGTATTCTATATAAGTTGAATGTTAAAGTAATAAATGAAGACTACATAGTTTAATAGTAGATCCCCACTCATTTCCCAGGTTGCAAGAACCTGATCGTTGCAGCCACCCGTAAGAACTATCTCGGGTGAGACTGCATAGTGCATCCTATGCGCTGTGTTTCCTTTTGGTTTACTAGGAGGGCCGATAGTTTTAGGGGAATTTTTTTGGAAACCAAGTGGACTTGAACTTGGGTCAGCCCAAGAAAGGTAGCAAGAGTAAACTATAAATTGACAAATGGTTTTATTTCCAGTTGGAACAGAAATGGATTGAGTGAATGAGATCTGTTAAAGAATCATGAAGATTTGGTGACACAATGTTAAAAGAATTCGAATATAAAAGGGGATGTTGAGACCATGGAAACCAACAAAGGCACAGATTGAGAGCTGGTTGAAAACAAAGGAGCTGTAATTTGTGCAGAAAGATAACAAAAACCTGAAGTAAACACCGCAAAAATGTTTGGACAAGTATGTATTTAGTGACTTGCATGAAGTATTTTTTTGTGATTTCCTGCATGTGTTGCAGGAGTGGATATTGAGGGTGAAATAAAACCATCCTACAAATAAGATTAGACAACTAGAATGGAATCCTATTGAGATCATGCAACTACAACAAGTTGACAATAAATTTATGCGCACAGTAGATTTTTGGTTAGACAACATTGTTGCAGGATTTATCACAGAATTTGCAGTAGATACCGCGAAGTCTTACAACGCAACATAGCAAGAGTTTCTGAAGGGACCTTGAGGTAGGTATATCAGATCACTATATACTTCCATAAATATGTTACTGTATAACAAAGAGGTAATGACAAGGGCCTCAGACAACTAAACATCCTTGCATGCATGGGGGAAGCACCGACAAGAGACGGAGAAATGGAGGAAGAGATGGATAAAGGAAAGGAGGAGGCCTTGTATCCAATCATGATGGAGGAATAACAGATCAAGAAAATCATGGAAACAACTGGAAGAACATGTAGTGGAGTACCCTACCAATATAATATGAAAAACAAGAAGAGAGCCATAGTCGCGAGGGAAGTCTTGGAAAGTGATGAAGAAGAGGTACATGATCTCTGGGCTGTGGAGAAGATTGAGGAAATCTTGCGTGCAACATATGAAAGGAAGATGAAAGGTCCAAGAGAATAAACCAGACTAAAAAATCCTATCCATATCAGTGTTAGTGTGGAACCCATAAAACCATGCGCGACTAATACACCAGAAATAACACTATCATTTAGGAAACTGGATTTCAGTGGAGGAAATGCAACAAGAAGTACATCTACACAGGGAGTAACAACTGGGGGATCCAGTTCAGGAATCATTATTCAAGGATATACACCACATAGAGGTAGTAGTTCAACATTCAGGATGGGAGGACATGATCCCACCATCAAGTTACCAGAATTCAAGGGAGAGGCATCGGAGGAACCTGAGAAGCACTTGTTTATCTGTGAAAACATATGGGAAGAAAATCAGATCATAGATGAGGATACCAAACTTGCACAGTTATCCATCATGATGAGAGACCACGCATTGGATTGTTACATGAGATTAGCTGCAAACAGTCCACTAGGAACAACCAGAATGATTGGGGATATCAAGAAGCTTTTGATAAATGAATTCTAGAAGCCTAGATCAAAGGATCAATACATGAATGAGATGATAGAGATCAAACAAAAACTAGGAGAATCTGTTTGGGAGATAGACCAAAAATTCAAATGATTGAAGTGAAAGCTGAAGTATGTCATGACAGGTATGTAGCATAGGCATCTGTTTGTGAATTCACTACTACCACACTTGAAATACCTTTTGAGATAACATAAGTTTCAGACTCAGGTAGAGGCTCTGCAGGAGGCCTTGCAACTAGAAGAGAACCAATATCAGAAGACAGATCCAACAATAGAGGAGCTCAAGGAAGACCTAAAGAATCTAACATTTCAATTAAACCAGAACATGAGTAAGGAAAGAAGAGAAGTTGTTTGGTGTACCACATGTAGGACAAAAGGACACCACAAGAACAAATTCCCAACATTTGCACAGTACATGGAAATAGGACTACCAAACCCTTTGCCGACAGGAGGACTATGGTGTGAGATATGTAAGACATAGGGGCATGATCCATATCATTGTCCAATGATGTAGAAATACCAGACAATGCCTAAGAGTTCATATTTCAACTTTTGCAAGTCAGTAGTCCATGACGACAAAGATTGTAGGACAATGGATTTGATGAGGGAAATAACATCATAGACCTATAGGGTGCAGGAAGAGATGATGACAGGGAAAGCTACACCATAGTTTAACCAAGTACCAGCCCCATATAAGAGTGCAGTACAACAATATAAGTACACTGCGCAACCACAGTACAATACCACACAACTATAGTATAACCCCACATAGTATAACCAGGTGCCACAGTAAAACACACTGCGAGGATATTGAGATGGATACCAAGGTGGAGGATGAGGTAGAGGAAGCTTTGGAAGAGGTAGAGGACCATTGGTATGCCATAACTATCAACAACCAAGACATTATGTAAGAGAATGTCCACTCCCACCTGTGACATGTATGTACTATCGCGCATCCGACCATGACACAAAAGAATGTCCGAAACTATTGGGGAAGATCCAGGAAAAGAGAAATAAGAAAAATCATAATGTTCAATGGATTTTTATAGAAGCGAGGGATGATAGAATAAATATCAACATAGTTATGCGCGGAGGAGCTAAGACAATAAATGATGCAGTAAGACAAGATCAAACATAATACCAATGGGTGAAGAAAAATGCTAAACCGTAGAAGCAGTTTGATGCACAAAACGAATAGGATATATTGAAGCAAGCTAGACAAGAATTATTGAAGCTAGAAATTGCATCTACATCAAATTCATATCATACATAGGACATACAAATGCACAAGATTCCTTTATCGCATGATCACACTAATGAAGCACAACCCCTAGGACAAGTAAGTACCATAAAGGATTTCCTGCAATCCTATGTTAAAATACTAAATGATCCATCATGTGTTAAAGTGCTACAAAATATGTTATAAAGATGTATCACATATGCAGAGGGGAAGCTAGAACAAAAAACGGTTAATCATCTGCAAACACGAAGGAGAACAAGTAGAGAGTTCAGACTAAACGCCAACATTGGAGATTTCAACATGGGGGATATCATACTGGATTTAGGATCCAAAGTGACTATACTACCCAAGAAGACATGGAAATGTATGTGAGAGCCCAAATTAGGATATTCACCTGTTCATACGAAACTAGCAAATCAACACAGGGTTCTTCCAATTGGGAGGTTAAAGGGTGTGACAGTAGATCTGGATGGAGTGCACACTAAAGCCGATTTCGAAGTGATAGAAATTATGGATGGAAAAACACCTTATCCAACATTTCTTGGCTTGTATTGAGAATTTGATAATCATTCCATAATCAATTTGAAGATGAGGAAGATGACATTTGAGTCAGGAGAGTACAAATTCATTGTGCCATTAGATCCATTAGAAGGACAAAGGTTTGTAGAACCCACTTGTTTAGACCTGGAGCAAATTAACCAGTTATACAGGACCACCACACGAGAAGAATATTATGTGAATCCAACTATAGATGGGGAACTCAGCTGGATAAGTATCACGTCATGCATGTCAAACTCAGATATAGGGTTGGCGAATTGGCAACAAATATTACATGAAGTCTCCATAAGAATGTGCGTAAGAATAGACCGCGTAGTAAGATGGGTAGGTAAAGAGATAAGAGAACCTCACAACTTTCATGGGGTGAATGAATTATAAGAATTCCTAAAAGGATATGAAGATGAAGTGTTAGAAAATTAGAAGCTCTTATCTCTGGATATAACACTCAAGGAAACACCAACAATATGGTGGGGGTGCGCGCAAAGAGACAGTCGAGGACTGGTACCAATGTAAGTGATTACTGTGCATCATATTTGGCACAAAACATGGAGGAAACCAAATATAGAGTTATGATGGAAAGGGGACACTAGAAGAAAACTTGGAGAAGTGAAGAACACTATGGAGAATCACACCACCAAAAGAATGGTCTCATCACTTTATTCACACATTAGAATGGATTCCAACAAACTGGTATGTAGACCAGGAATTTTACATAGGAACTGCAAAATGGACAGTGTTACAACATAATTTTATATTCACTTTCTCATTTGAACACGAGAACCCCAACATGGATTGAACATGCAAGCAAATTAGAGGGGAAATATTCATTCAAGAACCAGAGGTTGAACTTATAACAAAGTATCAACAACAAAATAGACAGATAGTGAAATAACTACTGTCATGCTACCATGTGTAGGAAGAAGCACCAGATGAAGATGACCCACAAAACATTCAAATTACATAAATTGAAGGAGAAAGGGAGGTGGAAGGTCCATCTCTTGAATCAGAAGTATTTACTATGCCAATCAAGGTGAAGAAAGTAAATATTGGAACAAATGATAATCCCAAAATGGCCAGCATTGAAGATTACTGGGACGAACAAACATTAGAAATAATAACAGAGTTGTTGCATGATTACAGTGACCTGTTACCAACAACCTTTATAGATATTAAAGGCATAGAATGAGAGCTGGGAGAGATAAATATACCTCTCAAAATTGAGGCTAGATCAGTCAGACAATGACCATATTGATTGAACCCAATATATAAGCAAAAAGTCAAAGAAGAAATTGACAGAATGTTGGAGGATGGAATCATAGAACCAATGGAGAAATCTGAATGGGTAAGCCCTATGGTAGTTCAAGAAAAGAAGCACGGAGGGATAAGGATCTGTGTAGATCTCAGGAAATTGAATTATGCTTTCCTACAAGACCCTTTTCCTACCCCTTTCACAAATGAGTTATTAGAGAATGTAGGAGGCCAGGAAACATACTCATTCACATATGGATTCTCATGCCACCATCAGATCAAGATAGCCCCATAATATAGGTACAAGACCAATTTTTCCATAGAATGGGGATCCTACCAGTACACAGTCATTCCTTTTGGATTGAAGAATGCACCAAAAATATTCTCAAGATTAGTCATAGCTGCATTCAAAGAATTCATCCATCAGTTTTTAGAAGTATAGCTGGATGATTGGAAAGTCTACAATCCGTTGAAATAACATGTAGAGGTATTAAGGTTGATGTTGGAAATATGGAGGCAGTGTCAGATATAATTAAATATGAATAATTTCATCTTTGGGACACCTTTTCAGATGTTATTGGGCAATATAGTGTGCAAACATGGCTTGCTAGTAGATCCTGCCAAGATTGCAGTGATTTTCAATTTACCACCACCAAAATCAATACGTCAGTTGAGAGAAACATTGGGACACACAGGATACTATAGGAAATTCATAAAAGGTTATGCGCAGATCACTGTGATAATGTAGAAACTGTTGAGGAAAGATAGTAAATTTTAGTGGAATAAGGACTGTGAACAAGGATTGGACACTCTAAAAGAGAAAATGGTAACAACACCAATACTAGTATTCCTAGAATGGGAAAAGACATTTCATGTGCATGTAGATGCATCAACAATATCACTTGGAGATATTCTAGCGCAACCAGGAGCGAGAGAGTTAGACCATCCTATAGAATTTGCAAGAATAAAATTGTCAGAATCAAAGAAGAACTACAATACTACAGAAAGAGAAGGCTTAGAAATGGTATATGCACTACAAAAGTTTAGACACTATCTTCTCATGAAACACTTTAAAATGTTCACAGATCATTCTGCCCTCAAATACCTAGTCAATAAGCCAGTGTTGGGGGGGATAATTTGTAGATGGTTACTGTTGTTTCAGGAATTTGACTTTGAAGTGATAGTCAAACCAAGGAAGTTGAATGCAGGACCTGATCCCCTGTCAAGGATCACCATGGAGAGGAACCTACAAATTTAGAGGAAAAATTCCCCGATGCACAGTTAATTTAATTCCAAGTAGTTGATGAATATTTTGTTTTCATCATTCAATACTTGAGTACAGGGACTGCGCCACAAGAATTCAACACTACACAGAAAAAAAAAAACTGGTAGTCAGAGTTTCAGACTATCAATTGATTAAAAGACACTTATACAAGATAGGTGCAGACAACATATTGAGAAGATGTGTACTAAAACATGAAAGGCCTAGGATTTTAACAGAGGCCCATGAGGGAATAAATGGAGGACATTATGCAGGAAAAGATACTGCGTAGAAGGTATTGTGCACATGACTATGGTGGACGACCATTCACATATATGTAAAGGACTACTGCCAGAGATGTGATGTATGTCAGAGGGTTGGAAAAACTAAGAGATGGGATGAGATGCCCCTAAGACCATAAGTATCCTTAAAAGTATTAAACAAATGGGAAATAGATTTTGTGGGACCAATTAATCGACTAGAAAAGAGGTCAGGAGGAAGGTATATCATTACTTTGACAGAGTACTTAACGAGATGGGAAGAAGCAACACCAATAAATATTGCAGCGCAGAGACAACAACACACTTCATGTTTGAGAAAGTGATCACAATATTTGGATGCCCAAGGATTTTGATGAGTGAACAAGGCACTCACTTCATCAATAGTACTATAAAGAATATGAATGGGGATTTTGAAGTCTATCATCAAAAGAGTACACCATATCACCCTCAAGCAAATGGAACAATGAAAGCCTTTAATAAGATTCTAGAGAATGGACTGACAAATATCTACAATGTCAACATGGACAATTGGGACTTGAAGATACCAACAATATTATGGGAATACAAGACTACATGCAAAAATTTAACATGACACACACCATTCAAGTTGGTGTATGGACAAGAAGCAGTGGTGCCATTATAAGTTTTGGTACCTAGTCTTCACGTAGCAACAATCACTAACATGACAGAATGAGGTGCAATACAAGAAAGGATAAGTCAACTGATGGTGATGGAAGAAGATAGGATTATAGCAGGATTTCACCAAGAAGTACAAAAAGAAAGGGACAAGGACAAAGCTTGGCATGACATACATATTAAAATGAAGAGTTTCAAGGAAGGAGACCTAGTCTTGGTGTATGGCAATAAATTTATTTAGCACCCAAGAAAATTCATAATGTATGGGTTGGGACCATATGAAGCAAAGACTGTCACAGATGGGGGATTTTTACAATTGAAAGATTTAGGAGGCACAAAACTTAGAGGAATGATCAATGGGAGTCGACTAAAGATATATAGAGACATTCAACCCCCTAGTACTTAGAAAGTACTGCACAGTAAAGATATATGTATATAGTGAAAAAAAGAGAATAAAATCCATAAAAAGAAAAAAATGATAAAAATAAAAACAATTCAACGCACATGGAGGGCCTTGACAGAATGGAACAGGGCAGAAGGAATAGGGCGCTGCAAGAAAACCAAGGTTCGAAAACATGATGCAGAGAAGAGCAATTAACAGGTAGAAAGGTATAGTGCGCAGGAAACACAATGAAAAGTGAAAAAGTGGCAATCATTAGTGTGACACAGTTGTCACTTCCTCATCCTGCTATAAAGTTGGAAAGAGGGGGAAAATCGATCCATTGTGTTATTTGCTAAGGAGAAAAATGCCTAGTCGAGTGAAAGAGTGATAGAGTGTGAATTTGTGCTATCATCTGCCGAGTTGAGAGCTTGTAGTTCGGATTTAACCACCATGTCACCATTGAGGGTTGGAGCACCAAGAAGAACTAGACGAAGAACACGGAGTAGCACACTGGTACCACAAGGCGGAACCAGCAAGACATCTATATGGTGGATGTGGATGAAATCCACACACCAGAGTACAATCAAACCACATTACATGTGGAGGAGGAGCAGGAACCTACACAAGAGCCCGAGAAGCTAGTAGAGGATGCCGAATGGAAGGAATCCGATGTGTCCAGGGGAAAAGGGTTGTAGGAAGAAGAACTGACCATGGATTTCATGGAGCAAGGCCTAGAGATGGAACTAGAGAAGAAAATAGAGAAAGAAGGCAGGGTATCATCCCCACAAGGGAAAAAGAAGCTGAGAGCATAAATAAGTACGCACGACATGAAATGCACACATGCATAACTAAGTATAGTGTTGAGGGGTCCTAAATCCCTTTAACTCAAAAACATGAACCAAACATGCCACCAAGGCCCAATTAGACTCTGCAACATTTAATAGTGGAATGGTTCTCCAGATCTTGTGATCTGGCCAAAATAATCTATGGGATTTACGTTTTCTTGTGAAGGTTTCCTCCTTTAGTTCATATATTCTCTTTTTTGTATTTTCTCTTAGGTGGGACCGATATAAGATAAAGCCGGTATAAACTAGCTAGGCAACAAAGTGGGAACAAGACTTAACTACTGGAGAAGAGGCTGAGCTTTGGATAACCCTTTCACTCTAGAATGCAGACAATGATTCTCTACCACATGCCTAGTACTAATACATTAACCGTGTTGGTAATCCAATTACTGACTGAGATACAATTTATCAGAAGAAAACATGCATGCGATAAATGATGGCAAGTAAAATAATTCGCTTAACTCTAATCATCAATCACATAATAACACAATGATTTATCTTCATCATTAAAGGAAATAACTATAAAACATTGCATCAGATAACTTATCAATAGACTTAGTAGCTCTTACTCGTTACAACATCCATTCATGACACAAAATAAGAAATAATTCTTCTCCACATCCAATCATACATGCATTTGATGAAAACAACACAAACTTGTCTCTGGTCCCAAAAGGACTTCTCAATTAAAGGCAGATCTGAAATAGTTCTTAACAAAACCAAAAATAAGGGGTCTTTACAACAACCATCGACCTTTGATAATAGGTCGATCCTCTTATTTATAACATACTATTAACTAAAAATAACTATTAAAGTGCAAATAAGTGAAACAAAACTCGCCGCATGGTGCTCTCTTCTATCAGTTTTTCTGAGAGTCATCTCAGGATATCACTTAAGTGGGTAACTCTTCTCATACTCCAACCACTTGATGAATAGATCCTCACAGATGTTGTAATACGGGAATCTATGCTGTTCCATTGGGGCTGAGTGAACCTATCTTATCTCTACTGCTTGTGCCCAATACTTGACTATACTAGCACTTAACTGTTGTAATACAACCCGAGCTTTGATAGGGTTCTCCATAAACTATCGCACCTGACCTGGCACCATATCTGTCACCTTGTCTATTTCCTCGGTCCTTGATGAGTCTTGTTTGGCGTGAGTCTTGACTATGTCGCGCAACTTGACAAAGTCATCGGGTGTTCCAAACTCAGGGAGGCCGATGTATTTCATTACCCAGTTGATCTTGATCCAACTTTTCTTTGCCTTGTTCCATTTTTCTTGGATTTCCTAATGAGGATCCCAAGCCATTTTTTTTTCCCAATACTCGATTGATTTCTTTATGCGATCAAGGATACTCTGTTTTAACACCCGAATGCCATGCTCTTCTGTATCTTAGCCCTATTGGACTAAACTGATATAGTCGAACCTCTCCACGGCTTGTTGTGCCTTCACGTACCACCTCTCCATATCTTTTCACGCCGCAAGTTCCATGAGGGTGTCTTCCTCAAGCTCGACTATCCTTGCAGTGAATAGGTGTCGCTCATCTGTAAATTTGTTGTAGGCCTCCTGGAAGTCACTCCTTAGGAACACCGCAACCTGTGTGGTGTCCTGATAGTATTTCTCCAAGTGGTGCAAATGTTCCAATTCTTTCAGAGCAGTGGTCATCTCCTCTTCATCTCTTTTAGCTCTGTCCAATGTGGCATCTATGATTTCCTTCCCTATGCCAATAAGTTCAAACATCTTAGCATTCTCTGTGTTGATCAAACTTTCTTTCGTAGTGATGAGGATGGAGTGATCTAAAGTGATCCTCCTCTTCTTGGTGGTTCTCTAGATGATAGCCTTCCTTTTTTGGTCATAAGCGATGGCATGTATGTCATATACTTCATCCACGGGTTTATGGATTTGCTGATCTCCCCAGGTGAGTGTATTATCGAGACTCTCGATGGCATATTCCTCTTCAAGACTAGGTTCTTGAACTTCGTCCCTATGTTTTGAAGGCCCGACTTCTGTTTTTATCTCCTTGGGAAGTTGAGTAGCGATTGAAAATGAGGCATCGGGGGTAGGCTCGATACTTACTTGATCATCGACTATTGAGACACCAATTTCCTACTGTGTAGCTTCTTCCTTTGGGTCGCCTGACCCTGGATCATGCTTCAGAGTGTCCTCTTGAGTCTCCGGTGCATTGGGCAGTTCAGTGTTTAGTATACTCTTGACTACTTTTTCGTTCTATGGAAGCCCCTGAATTTGAGTGTCAAGAATTGGGGAAGATGTCTTCTCTGTCTCCTTTTCCTCTTCGATATGTATAGGGGTCACAAGGGATAACTCTGGGCTCTCATCATCATCATAGATTTTAATTAATTCATGGAGGGGGTTTGGAGCACTTGTTCTCCTTGATGTTCTGACTGTCTCTGGTTGAGTTAAAACATCTGTCAGTGTTCTGACTGTAAATGTGTTGAACCTGCACATAATCGATCTATCTAAACAATAATACACACATTTGTAGAGAGAATTGGAGAAAGAAGAAGAAGGAGAGAAAGAATGGAAGAATTCTCATTAACCATTTTCCACACTCAAAGAGTGAATAATTTACAATAGAGATAGGATACATGAGTAACTAATTATCCTACACAGTGATGGTCTAGAGTGATTTGGACACACACCAACAATTATGGGAGTGAACTGCCACCTAGTCTAGTCTCTCAGGCAATTACGAGAGTGAACTGCCACCTAGTTGAGTTAACTAGTCAACTAGTCTTCAATTAACTGACTGAACAGAGAGTAGTGAGGAGTTAACTTAGGAAATAAAGGGTAATGCGTCAGTCTGGTGATGATCCCAAGGCAAGGTTGAATTATCATGGTGATGATCCCAATGTTGCATGGTGACAAAACCAATGTAGCATCTAAACTCAACTCAACTAGTCAAACTGAAGTGTCAACTAAAAGACAATATTCTTCAGGTGGAATATTATCCCCTAAAATATAGGAGATTGAATAATGACTAATTATGACTAATAAACGAGGAAAAAACTTAGGAAAAATAAATCCTAGGTTTATGTGAAGTAACTCCAACACCCCCCCTGAACATCATTATGGTGAAAATAAAGAATGGGTCCCGACAACAAGGCCATGTTAGGTACCTAAATACAAAAGATACAGTGAAATAAACAAGGAAAGAGGGAAAACCTCATGGGAAAATCCCCCCTCAAATTACAATGCATAAAAAAATAAAATGAGAAGGAACAAAAAGCAGTTGTGACGCAGACCCCTGACCCTCGGGCCAAGATCTGAAGAGGATCGTTCTTCTTCGAATTCGTAGAACTGAAATAGTTCTTTCGGGCCCTCACTGGAACCCCACGAATCTGATCCACAGGTCCTTCATGAAAACCTACCCTGCGCAACTCAACACCAGGCGTGAGCCTCACATCACCATGCGACCACAACTGGGCCTTAGTGCAAATGCTTTTTGCAACTCACGAGTTCATGAGTCAAAGAACCTTGACTCCTCTTTCTCCAAATGCTGATACTCAAGAATGCGATACGGGTATGGCTCCTTCCTCACTAGCGCCTCTACAAGCGACCATCGACTAGGGCCTAACTCTAGCACCCCTCACAACTTGCACCTTTGGGAGTTGGAGTGTTGAGCCTTCATGCTCCTCCTTTGTGAATCCCCAATACGCAATAAGTCAGTGAAGGGTTGACCCCTTCCAAGGTGACATGTGTCCACCACCTGTCACCAGCTTCTGCCTTTCTCTGGGTGCTAGTTTTTATGCCACCTGTCAACCACGCCGCCCCACCTATTAGATGTGCTACGTGTTCGCACGAGCCCTTGACACTAGGCACTTCACAAATTTAGCGATCAAGGTGCAATTCCTTCACCCTCCGAAACCTCGATACACGATGTAGCGAGGCACCAAATCTCATGGCTCTTCTTCCTCCTCGGTCACAGGTTTAGGTCGAATTCGCGATCTCGTGACTCAGGATTTTGAAGCACAAAGAACTCCACCTCCCCTCTCACGATACCCGAATTAGCGAGATAATCCAGATCTCTGCCACCTATCCTCCAAAATGGACGATCCTGATGCTTTTATGACTTAATGAGTCCTCTTCCTTCTGCTGTTACGAGGTTTAAACCTCACACACCTTTTCTGGATCCGAGGACTCACGACAACTTGACACTTCTCCCTGAAGTGTCTTCACTGTCTCTTTAAGCTAGATTCCTACGCGACCTCCCAGAGGTTAAGCTCCATGCACCTTCCTCCGGATTCGATCGCTATCGGTTCTTTGCACTAGATCTAATGACCTAGATCTATTTCTCTTTCTTGTGCTCTTTCCTGTGTGCGTTTGGACGTAGATTTCAATGACCCAGATCTTGTCTCTCTAGCTGATCTAATCGGAAGTTGTGCTCTACCTTGAGCATGCCCTTATTCCTTTCCCTTGGAATATTTCTTGCTCCAAAAGGCCTCGGCCTTTGTATTTGCTGTGAATCCCGTAACCTTGGCTCCCGCCTGTATTCTAAGAGGCGTTCCTCCTTCTAAGATTTATTTCTCTAAACCCTCCAAAGGGTTTTCTTGGCCTGTGCGATTCCTTGCAGGGTCCTTGCACACAACTATGATATCCATATTGAGCTTATCTGTGGCTCTGACCTCAAAGTGTCTTTGTCCCTTTCTCTCCTCAAAGGGATGTAAGTGCCCTCTGGCAACTTCCTGTTCAAGCACTCCTTGCTGAACAAACAGAGTATTCAAAAACTATGTAAGTGTCTTTGTCCTTTACACTTCTCCTATTTCAGAACTTGAAAAAGGGAGTTCTTCTCGGTGCACTCCTTGCACTTGCTCGATGCCCTCCTGGCAGAGATTCTACAAAATCTTTAGTGACTCTGTCTTCTCACTGAACTCAAACAAGAGTTCCTTCTGTGCACCCTGTGCATCCACTCAATGCCTTCTTGGTGGAGCTTCCACAGAACCATCAATGATTATGTTTTCTCTGTGCCTTCCTCTGCACAGTCTTACCTCCAAGGTGTTCGAAAACCTTGAGGTTTATCCATTGAGTTAATGACTTCAGCTGATGTGCCCTCCTAGCACGTCTTTGTCTGAAATTCCACAAAATTCAGAAGTGCACTCCTTGCACTGGCTTACAGAGACCACAGTACTTTGTCATGCACTCTTGCATGAAGCCACAAAGAAACCAAACCTAAAAATCAAAGAACTCAACATACAATGACTCCTGTCTGTAACCTACAAATGTAAACAACACGTACATCCACAACATATCATCAACACATAAAGACATTCATCAACATGCACAGAATAACATGCAGGAAAAACTGCTCTGATTGTATTAATATGAAATGCCTCTTTACAATGTGAGCCTGGACTGTAACAAAGTCACATCTTCCTCTACTCTCTAACCCATTCTCTCTTCTTCTCTTCCTCGAATTAATTATCTAGATACAAAGAAGATCTTTTTACAAAGAGGGGCTCCTCAAGATCTTCCCTCAATCCTCACCAACTCTCATTAATTACAATGAATTACATTGAATGGGCCATCTAATCTGAATTGGATCTAGATCGCCATCAACATGTCATCCATTAAAGGTGACACTAACTACAACCTGCTCAAAGGCACGGCTTGGCTCTTCGGCCTTACAATCATTTAATTGCATTAAATTTAAATTTGAAATTTGAAAGTGAGAGGGCTGTGCCTCTCCTCTCCATTGAATGTGCGCTTGATGTGCTGGCTGGCTGGTGCGTAGCTAGCTTGGAGTGATGCTCCTGCATCATACTCCTCTGCTGTGAAAATTTCATGAGCTCCTACTCATGATCTTCCTAGCATCACTGTTGAAACCCACTTGGATCCCAAATAGTTCTTTGGAGCTATTCATCCACTCCATCGCTTCGTTGCTGCTGTTTCTTCTTCTTCTTTCCTGCTTCTCTTGTAGGCTTCCTTATGCTCAGATTTTTTTTGATGACTACTTCTTGTTCTGACCTCAACATTAGCCTCTTGATCTCCTTAATCACCTCGTCCAGCTGCCCCAATGGATGGCTTTTTGTATGCAGTCTTCTCTGCTGCACTTCTGTCTCTCAATGGGAAGATATGCTCAATCTCCCCTGCTATCTTTATCTCTCTTTGTGGCACTGAGTGGCCACTCTGCCGTAGACTCCAATTCTACACTCCCTTTACCTTCTGACAGATTTTCTTCTGCCAGGTCTTCTTCCAACTGCTCCCTAGGCTAGTATGCTCCTTTATCTTCTTCCAACTTAGCCTGTTGGATGTGAAAATTTTGCACCATCACCCTTCTCTCCAGGGCTTTCAATTCTTCACACAAACCAATAAAGTCTATGCTATCCACTTCCTCTTCTGCTGCAAGCTTCAGTGCTGCAGTCATCTCCTGTTCAACTTCCCAGCTGAAAATTTTGAGCCATTCTGTTGAATGCTCATCTTCTACTCCTTGAGAAAACATCAGTGTCTACTTCATTTCTTCCTCCATGACAGTTTCTACTGGCTATCCTCCTGCTATTGTTGCATCTGTAACACATGCTCTGGCCTCAACTGGGCTTCTTGGTAGGAATACTTCAATTCCCCCAATGATCAAAATTCTCTTCTTATTCTCTCCTGTCAACACTCCTTGCTGATCTGAACTCTCCTCTAAGTTCATGAGACTTTTAGACAGTCTCATCTCTTTCCCCTTGCCCACCTTGCAATTCAGGGATTTTCTGCTGCCCACCTAGCAGTGTATGAGATCCAGTGATCCAATTTCATTGCCCACTTGGCAATCTGAACTTTCACCACTTCTCCCGTGGTAGTATGCGAGACCTTCTGCTGATCTCTTCCCATTTCCCACCTGGCAACTTGAAAGTCCAATTTTTCCCACCTGGCAATATGAATTTTTCATTGCTTTCCTCTTGATAGTCTATGAGATCCTCCAGTGATCTCATTCCATTTCCCACCTGGCAATTGGAAAATTCATCTCTGCCCTCCTAGAAGTTTATGAGATCTGTGACTGATCCCTCTTCCTCATCGCTAAGATTCTTCCTAGTCTTTGGTTCACAGATATGAACCATATCCTCTTGATTTCTGAGCCTTTCAACATACCTCATCCATCCTCTCAATAGTCTTCGCTGCCTCCTAGCCAAAAATTTCTTGACTAGCCACCTTGCTTTTGTTTTCATGGGCCATTCATATACCCAATGTGGCTTTGCATCCTGCTGCATCCGTAGTGAAAGCTCTTCCATCCTCGCCCTTATCTGAGCAAGTTCTTTGTCAATCTCTGCTTTACTCATCTCCTAGTGGTCTCCTTTTCCACCATGCTCATGGACTTCAGTAGACATTTTCTTCCTCAAGAACATGACTGGTCTATTTGGCTCAACCCACCTGGCTGTCTACCATTGTTTCTCACCCTGGAACAATCTTTATTTATCTACTCTGCCTCCTTCTACAAACATAAACTGGCTTTGATACCATTCTAATGCAGACCCCTGACCCTAGGGCCAACATCCACACAGGATCACTCTTCTTCGAATCCGCATAACTGAAATAGTTCTTTCGGGCCCTCACTGGAACCCCACGAATCTGATCCACAGGTCCTTTGTGAAAACCCGCCTTGCGCAACTCAACACCAGGCGCGAGCCTCATATCACCATGCAACCATAGCTGGGCCTTAGCGCAACAAATTTTCGCAACTCGCGAGTTCGTGAGTCAAATACCCTCGACTCCTCTTTCTCCAAATGCCGATACCCGAGAGTACGATACGGGTATGGCTCCTTCCTCACTAGTGCCTCTACAAGCGACCACCAGCTAGGGCCTAACTCTAGCACCCCTCGCAACTCTCAACTTCATGAGTTGGACTGTTGAGCCTCCATGCTCCTCCTTTGTGAATCTCGGATACACGATAATTCAGTGAAGGGTTGACCCCTTCCAAGGTGACGTGTGCCCACCACCTGTCACCCACTTTCTCCTTTCTCTGGGAACTAGTTGTTATGCCACCTGTCAACCATGTGGCCCCACCTATCAGATGTGCTACGTGTTCACATGAGCCCTTGACGTTCAACACTTCGCAACTTTAGTGATCAAGGTGAAATTCCTTCACCCTCCGAAACCTCGATACATGATGCAGCGAGGTACCAAATATCACAACTCTCCTTCCTCCTCGATCGATGGTTCAGGTCAAATTCGTGATCTCGTGACTCGGGATTTTGAAGCGCAAAGAAGTCCGCCTCCCCTCTCA
>WSFP011404677.1:0-25774 GCA_009831015.1 Picea engelmannii | reverse complement strand
TTTTTAAGAAACCTTAGGTGAAATCCTTTAATTTTCCATAAAAACTATGGAAGTGGTTGCGAATACACGAAACACTTACCCCAATTAATTTATTTAAGGAAAACACTAGTGTGTATCTCTCTTCTTTTTTCTAAGGAAATGTACACATGAAAAACCCTTTGAATACTTCCCCATGTTCCATGGATGGTAAGTGGGGTAAATCGTCATCCCTTATTATGGGGCCTCGCCCCGTGGAATCAAGAGAGTCAAACCCATGACCAAAAACAAGCATGATAAACTCACATATGGCTCTATACCAATTGACCTAACCCTTGGGGCTATGTATTGTTATAGCAAGATTTGCCTCACAATTGCTATCTTGCACAGAGGGCCTTTTTCCATTTCCCTATGCAGACTTGTCATCCTTTTTGATGAATCCAGAGAAAAAAACATACATTTTTCCACATATATGCTCCCTATCAGTTATGCAAGATGCGTATATGCTGGTTGCTCCACTACAGCCCGTGTACATCAGGATTTGTGCCATAAAATACAAAAATAAGGTCAGGTTTCCATGTCATGACAGAAGATCTATGATCCTTGGCCTTACACATACTGGAAGCATTCCGACTCGGCCCTTCAGTTGCATTATAAAGGCTATAAAAGAACAATTTCGAGCTATGGAAAAACAAGGAGAAAGAATTCATCTTTGAGAGCAAAGTTACTCTGGAGAAATTACTTCATATTGAGTCTGCATCCCTTTGTCCCTCAAGTCTGAACATAGTGTTCATCCCCCAAGATCTTTCCCTATTGTTGAGAGAACCTCATTGACTCTCTCTTGTGAGCTTGCTTTTGGTGGAGGATTGAAGTAGTGGAGGCCCAGTTAGAAGCAACTTGGTTTCTTGGTTTCGAACCATGCCGACACAGAAGTCTATAATGTTGCCACTTCTACTGATCAATTATTAATAGAAATACTCCTTTCCTGTCCTATTGGTATATTGAAAATGTATGATTATTATCCATGGGCATGTTTGTAATGTTTATTGATGGATTATGCTATCTAATGTGCTAACCCCTTTATATCATCACCATATACTTGCTCTGCTCGTTTGTTAAGAACTTATTGGAGGTATAAAGCTTTGGGTCGAAGTGCTCAACGGTGCAACATCATCAAACGTTGGATCGAGGTAGGCCTCTTTCTTATCTTGCACATTAGTTTATATAGAATATGTTGGAATTGAGTTGATTTATGAAGTCATACATGTCTTTTGTGGTTTACCCTTGGCCATAGAGAGTTTTTCCCTCGTAACAGAATTGGTGACTCCATTGGGGAGAGATCTTCCTTCTAAGGGTTGAAGTACTTTTTCTTCCTACATTTGTCTTTTTCCTTTATGTTTCTTGTCGTATCACTGCTTGATAGATTTTGTTCACTCTAGGTTTGAGTTTTCATCCTTCTTGCCTTTGCATGGCCTTGTTTTAAAGCATATACGCTCATTTTTCCCAGACAATCGCATATACCCGCTTGTTGTCTCACTGCAGGATGTGCATATACGCCATGTTCTCCTGAACAGTCACGTATAACACTTCCCTTTGCTTGTTTGCTTGGTTTAGTGATTGTTGGGTGATTTTGGGGGATTGTTGAGCCTTCTTAGGACTTTGTAGTGCCTATTGAGTTTCTCTAGGTTGACAGGAAACCTATTGGGAGTTGAATTTTTTTGGCATAGTCTTTCTCTTTGTTTTTCATCCTTGTTGTCCTTGAACCTTGGGTTGTTTGCTTGGCTACTTGGTATTCTACTTGAGTTATTTCATTTATACATAGTAGAATAATATATCAGGTTGCTTTACAGTCCATGCATTTTCTCTTTAATATATTGAAAATACAAAAAAAATAGGCATTTTGCATTAGTTAACATTTTTATCTTTGAGCCTTTATCATTATATTAGTTAATTTAGCAAAATATTGCATTTTACCTCTGAATTGTAGAGTTGAAAATGAAAATTGCAATGCTTTTATTAGCATATCATTCATTGAAAACTTAAAGATAGACTTTGCATTATATTCATATTCATTTTCTTGCAGAGTCATAACATCATGAGTTTTGCTTCCATACCTTTTTGAGTAATCATGACCAATAAAATTTATGCTTTAAAATAAAATTGATTAGTCATGATTTTATTTTTAGGGTGCACAAACTAGTCTAGGATTTAGTGCCTTGGAATAGGATTTTGTGAGTAAACTTCTCCAAGGAAATTAAATCAACATATGTGTATGAGACAGGGAGTTGAGAATTCCATTGTATAATTGGTAATATCAGGAGGCTCCACTCACACCGTATTTAATCATGAGGTCGTGCGAATTTAGTTGAAAGGATAATCCTTGGATACTCACCTAGCGTCAGAGATATTTCTATGGATTTATTCATATTTGGGGATCTTGCTAGTGCCCATACCTCTGTGAGAGGCGGTGCTTTCAAGGTTTCAGTCTTTGCTACCTACCCATATGGTGATCCAGACTTACAATTGCTCTCCTGTGCATCGGTTATACAGTGGTTTATTAGTTTCTTGACTTAGGTATCTCATAGGTTACTTGCAGGGGTTATTCTGCTTGTATCCTGGGTCAGATAGAAGTCGGACAACACACAACCTTTATGGAGGATTACCTCTCTAGGGGGTTCTGACCAACTGGTTGTTAAGCCCAGGACGGCCTCTATAATTGATTATGTTACCTCCAAACATTAGCAGGGAGTTTCAGGTCCCTCTTGGACCAGACATGCCTTCTTTAGCGAGGGAGGCCACTCAGCCACTTTAGCCCATTTGCATGGATATTGGTTGTTTGAATTTTTGGTATGCTCTTTGATTATTAGTTGACCATAGGATTTTGTGTTGAGTCTTTGTTATCATGGATAGTGGAGTTTATTTTTCTCCCTCATTTACTGCTAACCCCCCCATGATGTTCATGGGGGGAAATCCGTCTGTTTTTTATAATGGTATGCAAAATTACGGTACTCAGTCAATGCCTTGGGTCTTTAATCATTTTTCTCATGGTATGTCTGATATTTCTTTTCACTTGCCATCCTCTGTCTCGTCTCCTTATGCAAATACAAGTTTTGGGTCTGGGGGCATGATGCCTCCTTATCCCTCTCCATTTGGTGGTAGTCATATCCTTCAAACACCTCTTACGGTAGGAGGTTGGAATCTTCCTTCCTACGAATCCACTATGTGAGAAGTAAGTGCCCAACTATGCAATCATTCTACTTGTTACACTCCATCCACGTATCCTTATTCTACTATGTCGGTTCCTGCGAACACTTTTCCCATGGCGGAACTACGTCTGCCCTCTGGTGTTTCATCCAGGGGGAATTATTTTTATAGTATGGGAAACCCCCCTCATGAAGTCCCTTTGTATGGGGGAAACATATATCCTCACTTGAGTAACCCTTGTCATGTAGCTTTCTCTTCGCACGCGGCTTCGATGCCCTTACAACCCTTTATGAACCAGTATGGAGGAGGATACTATCATGCCAGATAGGGACAAGGTGTAAACCAGGATCCTTCCTGACCTGCAATTTCTCAAAACCAATCTTTCCTTGGACCTTGGTCTCAAATGCTGCAATTCGCCACCGCAACAAGTCCAATAATTGTGTGTCACACTGGTGTTATATTACCAACCTCTGCTAGCCATGTTAGAGATTGGTTGAAAACCTCTGCGAGTCATGTTGAAGACCTGCAACCAGCCGTTGCAAGTCATGTTGGGGGCACAAGTCCGGTCATTGCGTGTCATACTGGCATTATATCACCAACCTCTATTATTCATGTTGGAGATTTTTCAACAACCTCTGCAAGTCATGTTGAATACCTGCAACCAGTTGTTGCAAGTCATGCTGGGGGCACATGTCTGGTCACTAATAGTCACACTGCACATCCATCACTAGCCTCTGCTAGTCATGTTGTGGATCCATCACCAACCTCTGCTAGTCATGTTGTGGATCCATCACCAACCTCTGCTAGTCATTTTGGAGATTTTCTACTAGCCTCTGCAAGTCATGTTGGGAGCATGTCACCAGCCACTGCAATTCATGTTGGGGGCATTCATATGATTGAGAATCCTAGACGTCTCAGATGTAATCCTAGATTCCTTTGCAGGACTTGTGAAGTAAGTCACCTTACTCATTTGTCTCTTGTTATTGCTGGGATACCAAAAGCGTGGGGCTCACCTAGGGGGCCTTCGAGTTTTGAGGCATCTATGGTTTCACAACACTCTGTTCCTTCTTTGGTTGATACAATAGTCATGCCGATGCAATCTTCGGCTGACACCCATTTCCCTTTAGGGGTTGATGCGTCCTTTGACCTTGTTGTCTCACATCCCGTTCAACCTGTGGTCGTGTAGATGCAATCTTTGACCAACACCTCTCCTATGTTTGGGGGGATGCATCTCTTGACCTTGTTGTCTTGCATCTTGTTCAACCAATGGTCGTGTTGATGGAATCTTCAACTGAAGACACTCATGTTTGCGGGGGTGACGCACCTCTTGACCTCGTTATCTTGCATCCTATTCAACCAATGGTTGAGGAAGTGGTCATATCGATGCAATATTCGATCGACCCCACTCTTCTCTTGGAGAGTGAAAAGTCTAAGGAAGCGGCGTGTTAATGAAATTTTTGGTCGATCTCGCTCTGGCTCTAGTTCTATACCTTCTATGCCATGCCCTTAGAATTTCTAATACTTCACCTTCTAAACAAGAGAGAGTTTTACTCTTCCTGGGTTCTCTCCCTCCAAGTCTTGACGAGGTTCCCTTTGATTGGGATGGTCTTGTGGGGTATCCAATGCCTCTACCTATTTATTTTCCAAGAAGAGACATTATCTAATATAACACAGAGACAATAACCTTCGTTATCACTTTTCCCTCCTCGACTTGGAGATCTTTGGGTCTTACCAAGCTTGTGTCGGTTCTTCATAAGATACCTACATTCCACAGAAGGTCCGCACAGGAGCCTTGGCCTCCCCCGTGGCTTGCCGCCTAGAATATCCCTAACAAGTCTTAGTTAAGCTCTTTTTTGACTCATCTAAAAAATGAAAATATTTCCGAGTGATTTGTCCCTTTCACACTCGTTAAAATTGGATTTGAAAGATCATGAGTCTTAGTTAAGCTCTTTTCCAACTCGTTATCAAAAATAGAAAAGATTGCCGAGTGAACTTGTCTTTTTCACACGCGTAAATTGGATTTGAAAAGATGTCTATTTGGCACAAGTTTACCCCTTTTTCACACCAAGTAGACTAAAAGACATAAAAAAGGACATTTTTTGGCATTAAGTTGTGATTGCATCTCATGCCCTCACTAGCAGTATTGAGCTTTTTATCCGGTTCTCTCTTTGCGTTATAAACCATTGCCTAAGTAGTTTTTTCATCCTCAACCAAGCAAATAATTGTTTATATCCTTCGCAATTTGACACCCTATACCCTGGAGGGAACACCACCCCGAATGTCCATCTCCCACATGCATTCTCGTGCATTGAGCATAGGTACGTTCCACTGCTGGAACTAGTTTTGCTTACTTGTGACACTCGTTCCCTCCTCTGTATCATAGCATTCATTTTTTATGAAAAAACAGAAAAAGACGGGAAGGAAGGGACTGCTATATTGTAATTGGCAGCAGTCGTGTCACCTTTGAACAGAGCACAAAGTTATGTATCCTTGCGTCATCATAATTTTGGGTTTAGCATGGCCTTAGGAAGCTGATCTAGTTACAGAGTTTTCTCTACCG
The DNA here is from genome assembly GCA_009831015.1 of Picea engelmannii. Classification (NCBI taxonomy): domain Eukaryota; kingdom Viridiplantae; phylum Streptophyta; class Pinopsida; order Pinales; family Pinaceae; genus Picea; species Picea engelmannii. The sequence goes on along the minus strand of WSFP011404677.1, from coordinate 20,034 downwards.
ACTGGTTACTCTTCCAATCCCTATAGAGAACATTATTGATGCCTCATGCATCTAATAGTCACATCATTGAGTCTATGCTATCAGAGTCCACCATGTCTCATACTCTTGTTCAAAGGAATTATATCAACCTGAGTTGGCCACTCCTTAGAAATTTTGACTTTGCATGTCGTCCATACCCTCAGTTTGTCTCAGAATCACATAATACTATGGTCTTATTATGCACCATGGCCCTACTTTCATCATTGGTAGGTCACCTTGAACCCAACAATCGACACTTTATCATTGGTCGTTGACTGGGTGGTTTCCGTTGTGTTCGACGACAAGACATCTATTCACACTTTGGGATTCATGTAGTTTCTTGGTTTCCATTAGCCTTATTGGTGGTTTCCTCGCCTTTGTCAGCAGTTTTCATCATTGGATGTTATTTAGAGGGTCTTTTTCGTATATCGCTTGTAGTTGGTACACACGAAAGACACACAGGGTCGTTGGTTCAAGAACATGTTCTTCATCCAATATCCACCAAATCATGAAGCTCCTTCTTTGTTCCTCGTGCTGACCGATGAGAGATGCCTTAATGCTCTTCTTTTAGCGGGTCTCTTTCCATCGACTTCAACTCATTTATTCTGGATATGGGACCTAGATTTTCGTGAGTGCCTTGAGGCTTGCAATCATTAGTGGTAGGCTCTCTCGCCATTGACAGATGGGAATACATCAATGTCTCCTGATCAATGTATTTTTCAAGTGTTCGACACCAACTCCTTTATTTTCACTTGTAGAAATGTACTTAGTGCCTTGATACCTACTTTCATTATCGGTAGGTTGTCTCACGTTTGTTAACAGTATACCTCAATGACTGGTAATCAAACGATGTCTCATCATGTTCGACCTCAACTCCCTTTTTCACATGATGTAGACTTGCACCTTGGAAAATTGTGTAGAAGACTTGAAGACATCACTATGTGGTCGCAGTTTTCCTGAGTTATTTCTTCTCTCTCATTATACCAGCACCTGTTTGACTTTAGTGATCATGGGAGATCAGATTGTACTTCATGGTATATAGATATCTTCGATTGATTTTGAGACTGGTTTCACTGGGCCTTGTTTGTGACAATGACAACTTTTGGCATACAACCGCATTTGTATTTGCCTATTCATGGGCATGAGCACTTGTTTGGTATATTTTCCACATCGATTTGCATTGTATTCTTGGCAGCCATGTATGCAAAGTTAGTACATAATGTAATAAGCAATTGAGCTTGTCCAGTTGGTTCACTACCACTCCACTTCTGGGTTATTTATACTGTATTTCGGTCATCGCAGATACTCTTCTGATATCACACATTAGGGGGCATCTGTTATAGCGAGATTTGCCTCACCATTGCTATCTTGCATAGAGGGAATTTTTCCATTTCCCTATGCAGACTTGTCATCCTTTTTTATGAATCTAGAGCCAAAAATATACATTTTCCACATATACCCTCCCTATCATTTATGCAAGATGCATAGATGTTGGATTCTCCACTACAACCTGCATACATCTCTGATCCTTGGCCTTCCACATACTAGAAACGTTCCAACTTGGCCCTCCAGTTGTATTTTGAAGGCTATAAAAGCACAATTTCGAGAAAGCATTCAACTTTGAGAGAAAAGTTACTCTGGAGAAATTACTTCATATTAAGTCTGCATCCCTTTGTCCCTCATGTCTGAACATAGTGTGCATCCCCCAAGCTCTTTCCCTATTGTTGAGAAAACCTCATTGACTCTCTCTTGTGAGCTTGCCTTTGGTGGAGGATTGAAGTGGTGGAGGCCCAGTTCGAAGGAACTTGGTTTCTTGGTTTCGAACCATGCCGACACGAACGTTTGTAATGTTGTCACTTCTACTGATCAATTATTAATATAAATACTCATTTCCTGTCCTATTGGTATATTGCAAATGTATGATTATTATCCATGGGCATGTTTGTAATGTTTATTGATGTATTATGCTATCTAATATGCTAACCCCTTTATATCATCACTATATACTTTCTCTGCTCATTCGTTAAGAACTTATTACAGGTATAAAGCTTTGGGTCGAAGTGCTCAACGATGGAACATCATCAAACGTTGGATCGAGGTAGGCATCTTTCTTATCTTGCACATTAGTTTATATAGCATATGTTGGAATTGATTTGATTTCTGCAGTCATACCTGTCTGTTGTGGTTTACCCTTGGCCATAGAGAATTTTTCCCTCGTAACATGTATCTCTCTTCTTATTATGCAATATTCAACTATATAATCATAACAGAAATCTTGAAGGATAGTGTATGTGCTCCTTATAATAAGGATACATCATTTCAACATGGCCTCGAAGGATAATCTAGAATTCCATTTCACCTAAAGACTTGAATGGGAATCACAACTAAGATTATTTCAGGAGATTTAATGGTTAGTAATCAACATTACAACTCTTTCATATTTTCCACTTAACATATATACGAGTCATGTGACCATTATTTTTCTCTTCAATCCTATTAATTTTGAAGGAAAAGTAAATCATGGTACTTAACTATATTCATTTTTCTTTTAAAATGTGGAAAGATATCCAATCGATTGCACAATATTTTCATATTCAATAGGGACACTATATTTACTATTTTATACTTCAAGAATTAAGCGATGCTTATACAATTTTTCATGTACTCAAGAATAACATCATGACGATGCGTATTATCTCATACTACGCACTTTTTATTGTTTGGAATCATGAAAGCCTTTTATTGTAGATATGGGCATTTGCAAAAGCCAGGGATAAAAAATATTGGTGGAATATTGATATATTAGAAAAATAATTCTATGTACGATCATGGAGGCTTCACCTTGTTGACTAATATCGTATCACATTCATTCATAAAAGCGGTTTTAAATTTGTGAAAAATTAATTCAATATATTATAAGTATTGAGGGGAGGGGAAGAAATGTAGAGTATAGGGGGGTTATGGGTATTGGGGGTTATAAAAATGGGTGTCTAGTAAAACCTAGGGATATCTAGTAAAAATAGAGAGTTTTTAATTGGAAAGATGTATTGGGAGGACATTTTAACAAAATCATTTTGGGATTTATTTAACAATATTTGGTTAAAATAGGGGCATTCTTTACTATCACATGAACACATATGTTATGTCACAGGTTCTCTGAGTGAATGCCCTGTGTGTATGATAAGAACCCATGCCACAATAAACTGATCATCTGGTATAGACATATAGATAACTCCAAGATAATTCATATTATATTGTATTCAATTTGTTTAAACATTTTTTATCATCTATCATGTCATGCAAGTACATATATATTTACAATGTTTATACTTTAACAAAGTATAACATGGTTTTTGGAATACAATCATAATAATTAAAAATTCAATCACTGCACTTACAAGTACTAGTTGGCTAATAAATGTTTCCAATCATATTATATGCTTGTAATTAGTTCTATCATTCAATTTCCAACACTTGAGGAAATTACAAAGCTAAGTTAGAAATAGAAAATAATCATTGATCCAGTGAATTTTGTCATGTGTATATAATTACTTGTCTTATCCACTATGAGTATGGGTAGTTAGTATGTTTGATATTCCAATCTTAGAACTAGAATTTCAAGTTCTTGTTCTTCTCAAACTAATAATCGATCAATCATGGTTGGATCTAGCATTTGGCCCGTTTGAATCCCTGAATGTAGCTAATTGACCATTAGGGGAATTTTGAGCTAAAAAATGGGCCTCAAAACAAAAACGGTACTATCAAAATCAACTTTAAAAGAACCAATAGGATTCAAGATGATGATTTCAACCATAAGGGTAAATATTTTTGGTGGGAAAGGAACAAAACCATTTTTTTAATCATATCTTTTTACTTGTCTCTTTATAGGTTTACCCAAATTTCAAGTGTAGGAACTTCTTGGATGCAGGATTAAATTTCACATCCAATGAGTACCCACTCTACATGATTTTGATAGACACACAATGAGATAAACTCAAAATACATGAAAAATGTGTTTATTTTCAAGAAACATGTTGTTTCTTGTATTCTCAGTTTATCAACTGTGGGTCTATAAAAATTATAAAAAGTGGCTACTCATTAGATGCAGAATTTAGTTTCACATCCATTGAGTGCCCACACTTGAAATTTGAGTAAACATATAAGGAAATAAGTCAAACATTTGATTAAAAAAGTAGTTTTCTTTTTTTTTTCCTTCGAAAATTCATAACTCTTAGTTTATTATTTTAGCTATTACTTTATTATTTTCCTTAGGAGGCCCATTTTAGACCTCAAATTTCACCTAATGATCCATTTTTTGATTATGTATATTTTCGATTATAGCCATATCCGAGTTACCCATAACCCAATAGCACAAGAAACATAACCTATAAAAGTCATCCATAGACAAACTTATATCACTATCTTCCCTACTTGAATTATTGTTGGCACCCAAAGTTTTGGGGAAGTTGCACGCATTACCACAAGTCAATTATACACATGCACTCATGAATATACACTACACAATGAAAGGAAGTATCAGTATCAGTGCCAACCAAAGTAATATTGCATGCACCAACCTAGTTTTGCATTGCATAGAAGGAATCAAGAAGACCGCATGTAGAGAGTCTGAGCATATATTTGGGAATATTTTTTACTTGAAAACTATAATAACCTAAATGATCATGAAAAAAGGTATAGATGAGTTGGAAAGTTAGTTAGGATTTCCATGCTCCAGGAAGATTCAAGGGATGTATGTGGGAAGAAAGAGGATGTGGATATGGTGTTCACTCAAGAGCATGGAACGGAGGATTGGAGAAGACCGTATAGGAGAGTAAGTCCGGAAAAGAAAAGCATTGGAATAGAGAATGCATGCTTGTGAAAGAAAATTGATTGGAATAGAAAGAGAGAGTTCCATGTCCAGTTTCATCCAAGTTTTGTACGAGGTTTGTAAGAGTCTGTAATAGAGTCAGATTAGTGTAGGAAGGAAGAAAATAGAACAAATCACATAGCGTAGTTCTATGAGATACGAGTCTGTCTTTGTATGCATTTTGGAAGCTAATACATATATTACAATTTCCTTTTCTCTCTATAATATGTTATATTTATTCTGATTCAAATGAATATATGTATTAATGGTTAATGATTATTACTCTATATTTTATTACACATGAATGAATGGGTGTATGCTCGATAGGTTTCCTTGTATACATGGTCCCTTCGCATCAAACACAAGACTAAATGGTCTCTATGATTCTCATGGAATATTAGGTGAGACCTTCTTTGGTCCTTGACCAAATATTGAATATGATGACTTCTTGGGGTTTTGTTGTTCAAATATTGACGAACCTATTGGGTTTTTATATTATTTGCAGTGAAATTGTAGTCAAGGTGAATTGACTGATAGTCGAAGTTCAAGGTGGATCGATAGCAAGTCAAAGGTCAAGGGAATCGACCAGGTAAAGTCATAGTGAAATATATCGATGACAAGTCAACCAAAAAGAGGTCGAAGTGTGGGCATGAGACGATTGACTAGAGACTGAATGAAGGTCGACCGATAGTCGACTGGTAACCCAACTTGGAGTTGACTGTAACAAAATCTCAGGATTTGTGGGATTTGTAGCCGATGATCTGCGTGGATCTATAACCATTTTTGGGTGTCAATATTTAGGGTTTTTCCTGTTGTAAATCCTATAAAGAGGTGTGTTTTAATGCCATAAAGGTTAATGCATGTGTAAATCCTAGGTTGTTGTTCATGCATATGTAAGTTGAATTAGCTACAGGGTTGTTCTTGCAAAGGAAAGAGGGTATGATGTCGATTGTGTCTTGGGTGTGGACCAAGGTTAGACATGTAACCTTTTATTCTAATTTAATAATACAACAAGAGAGAAAAATGCTCAAAGGAATGTTGGTTTTCCCGATTAAGGGTTTCTAGGGTAAAATATGGATGTACTTTGTGATTTTTCCTGTCATTTGTGTTCTTGATTAAATTCTTATTATCTTATACTAGGATTAGTGTGGAAGTGTCTTTCATTTCCTAACATGTGGTATCAGTTATTAGGTATTCCCTGACAAGCGAGTTATCAAAGCGGCGTTATTCTTTGGTGATTATATCAGATCTTCATTTTCCAATATTGAATCTAAGAACTAAACCCTAGGTACAATAAGAGTTGTAAGTCATAAATTGTGTTAAAGATCATGGTAAAGAATGGAGAGCAGTTCCAGAATAGAGATACAAAAATTCAATGGCCATAATTTTGAGCTTTGGAAGCTTGAAATGGAAGATCTTTTTGTAGATTGAGAACAATGGAAAATGGTCTGTCCAGGTACCCAACCGACAGGCATATCAATGGAAGAGTGGGAGAAACTCAAAATAAGAGAAAGAAGTATGATTCGTCTTTGTTTTGCAGATTCGGTGTTGTTGAATGTATCAGGTGAATATTCATCCAATAAATTGTGGGACAATATGGGAAGCTTATACCAGTCTAAATCTCTGGTAAATAAGTTGTTTCTCAGAAAGAAATTGTATCTTCTAAGGATGAGTGATGGAAGTTCTGTGACTGAGCATTTAAATGATTTTAATACTGTGTTAAGATAGTTATCATCTTTGGATATTAAGATCATTGATGAGGAGAAGTGTATCAACCTATTATGTTATTTTCCAGACTCTTGGGATAGCTTAGTTGTGGATGTTGGGAGTAATACAACCAAACTAGCACTAGAGGACGTAGTTGATTCTCTACTATAGAAATAAATGAGAAGGAAGAACATATAAGGATCAACCAAAGATGCTCTAGTAGTGAGAGGTCGACCAGTAGATAGAGATAAAGGAGGATTCTCTAGTAGAAATTTAAAGTCAAAGGGTAGATCTAAATCCTCGATTTAGTCGACACGAAGATGCTAGAAATGCGGTAAATATGGGCATTGTAAAAAGGAATTTAAGTTGAACATAATAGAATTAAGTGTTGGATCTGATGAGAAGTAGTCGACTGAGAGAAATACAACCTTGGATAAAGGAGGTGATGTGTACCTGGCGTCGACCAATTCACAGTCAGATCAAGATGTTTGGTTGATCGACTCAGGAGCATCCTATCATATGAAACCACATAAATAATGGTTATGTGAATATGAAATATATGATGGGGGTGATTTGTTCTTGGGAGACTACTCAACAACCAGAATTTTTGGACGAGGAAGAGTCTGACTGACACTACATGATGGGATGAAAAGAACCCTTCAAGGTTTTCTACACATTCTGAGTTTGGAAAGAAACCTGATATCTATCAACAATATGAGTGATCCAAGTGTGCATACCTTGTTTCATAAGGATTCATGAAATATGGTCAGATGTGCAATGGTATTAATGAAAATAGTTCAGATGGTTACCATGTACAAGATGTTAGGGGAATGTCGACTCGACTCAATGCAACATCATTTTTTCTCTTGAAATCGACTCGACTGTGACTCAACTTGACTCGATGTCGACACAACTTAACCCATATCGATCTAAATCGGTTCAAATCAACTCGACAAGACATGGTGAAATCGACCCGATCAGGATATGGCACCAGAGGATGGGACACATTGGATAAAAAGGACTTCGAGCTATGAAAAACAAAGGTATGGTTAAAGGTTTTCTTGAATGTGGTTTAATATATGACTTTTGTGAACATTAAATATATGGAAAACAAAGTCGAGTGAGGTTCTGATCTAGAGTGACAAGGGAAAATGGGATTCTAGAAATGGTTCATAGTGGTGTGTTTGGCCCAGTGAAAGTTCCTTCACTTGGTGGATCCATGTATTATGTCTTCTTCATATATTATTTTTCCTGGAATACAAGGATATATTTCTTGAGGAATAAATGATAGGTTTTTGAGATATATGAGTTTAAATCTATTGTGGAAAATGAGGCAGAGAAGAGGATTGAAGTGTTGAGAACCGACAATGGTGGTGAATTTTGTGGAAACGAATTTGATCTGTTATGTAAGACATGTGGCATAGCATGCCAAAATACCACACCATATACCCCATAGAAAAATGGATTTGCTGAGAGAATGAACAGAACATTGATGGATAAGGCAAGGATCATGCTCAGTGGTGTTGGGCTCACATAATAATTATGGGTGAAGGAAGTTGAGACTGCAAGATATCTGGTGAATATGTCTCCTTCGTCAGCACTAGTCGACATGAATCCAAATGAGGTATGGTCTGGTAACAATCCTTCTATGGTACATCTCGAGGTATTTGGTTGTGATTCATTTGTGCATCTTCCTAAGGAAAAGAGGAGCAAGATGGACAAGAAGGAAGTGAAATGTATTTTCGTTGGATATAAATAAGGAATGAAAGGATATAAGCTCTGGTATCCTACATCAAGGAGAACAATGTACAATCGAGATATGGTATTTAGAGAAGTTGGATGTAAGTTCGAGCCTGAGGAAGTTGTTTAGACATAGAATAATCTTGATACAATGTGGCTTGAATTGGGGAACGAAGAAGATGGTTCACATGAGTTGGCTAAATTCGAGGAATAGGTGGAACAATTGAATCCAATGGTAAGGAGGTCAAAAAGAATAATAAAACCAGTTGAGAGGTATAGTCTTCCCAACTTCCATTCTTCATTTGTGCTAACTACCATCGACGATGAGCCCAAGTCATTTGGTGAGGCAGTCAACTTGACAAATGGTAAACTATGGAAGGATTCCATGGTCGAAGAGATGGAATCCTTTACAATAATAAGACATGGGATTTAGTCAAGTTTCCTAGTGTAAGAAACCTCGTTGGTAGAAAGTGGGTGTTCAAGAAGAATATGAATGCAAGAAGTTCAAAGCTCGACTGATAGATAAAGTTTATTCCCAAGTCGAGGGAGTCGCGTTCGGTGAGATTTTTTCCCCTATTGAAAAAACTAACTTCCATTAGAGTACTAATGTCTCCCGATGCAACACTCAATCTAGAAATAGAACAGATGGATGTGAAGACAACATTCCTACATGTAGACTTGGAATAAGGAATCTACATGAAACATCCTAAAGGATTTGTAGTAAAGGGAAAGCAAGAGTTATTGTGCAAACTCAAAATCTCCCTTTATGGTCTAAAGAAAATGCTAAGGTTGTCGTACCAGAAGTTTGACACATACATACTTAGTTTGGGATTTGTGAGAAGCAAATTTGATCACTACATATATTCCAAGGAAGAAGGTGGGCATTTCATATATGTAGCTTTGTATGTCTATGACATGTTGATGATTGGAAACATCATGGATGCAATAAAGGAGGTGAAGAAGCATCTATCCTCCAAGTTCAACATGAAGGATCTCGGTGTAGCTAACTTCATTATGGGAAAGGAGATTAAGAGAAATTGAGCCACTATAAAGTTATGGTTGAATCAAACTAAGTATATTCAAACAGTTCTGAAACGGTTCAACATGAAGGATTGCGAACCAGTGAAGGTTCCAATTCCTGTGGGAGAAGCTCTTACTGCTAAACAGTGTCACAAAACATAAGAATAAATGTAGGACATGGAATGTGTTCCCTATGCAAGTGTGGTTGGTAGTATAATGTAGGTGGTGTTAAGAACTCAACCATACATTTGTCATGTAGTGGGAGTGTTGAGAAACTACATGTCGACACCTGGAAAGGAGCACTGGACAAATTTCAAGAGAGTATTCAAGTATTTGTGTGGCATGAAGGAATATGTTATATGATACGAAGGAAAACATGGAGGTGACAGTGTTAAATTAGATGTACATGGATTTTTCGACATCGACTAGGCTAGAGATATGGATAGACAGAGGTTGACCAATGGATATGTATTCAAGATGTTCGGTGGAGAAAAAATATGGATGAGTAAGTGATAGGTGGTTATAGCCTTATCAACAATAGAATTTGAATACATGGTGGCCACTCATGGAAGAAAAGAAGCGATATGGATTAAAAGGTTGTGTTCAGGAATCGAGTTTGAGCATAGATCTTTGAAGGTAAGTTGCAACATTCAAAGCGTAATATTTATGGAAAATAACCATGATTATCATTCAAAGACTAAGAAGATTAATGTGCAATACCATTTCTTAGGAGATATGGTGGAAAGTAACAAGGTTCTATTGGAGAAAGTAGACACATTGGAAAACATAGCAGACTCATTGACCAAGTCTGTGATTGCTACAAAATTATCTTGGTGTGTTGAGGAAATGGGCAAGAAAGTTTAGTCGAGGTGAATCAAGAATGTTGGGTTGTTATATTCTTTACAGTGAAAGTCTAGTTGAGCTGAATCGAATGACAGTCGAAGGTCGAGGTGAATCAAAAACAGGTTGAGGTTGAGGTGGATTGAAATCAAGTCGAAGGTCGAGGGAGTCGGCCAAGTAAAGTCAAAGTCGAAGATATCGACGACAATTCAACCAAAAAGAGTTCAAAGTGTGGGCGTGATATGACATAATAGTGACCGAATGAAGGCCTACTAGTAGTCGACTGGTAACTCGACTTGGAGTCGACTATAACATAATCCTAGGATTTGCGGGATTTGTAGCCAATGATATGCATGGATCTGTAACCATTTTTGGGTGCCAATATTTAGGTTTTTTTCTTTTGTAAATCCTATAAATAGGCATGTTGTAAGATCGTAAAGGATAATGCAAAATATTCTAATGCATCTGTAAATTATAGGTTTTTGGTCATGCATATGTAAGACGAATTGGCTACAGGGTTGTTCTTGCGCAAGCAAGACGTTATGATGTCGATCGTGTCTTAGGTGTGGACCAAGGCTAGAAATGTAACCTTTTATTCTGATTGAATAAGACAATGAGAGATAAGAATGCTCAAAGGATTGTTGGTTTTCCTGGTTAAGGGTTTTGAGGGTAAAATCTCAGTGTATTGTGTGATTATTTGTGTCATTTTTGTTCTTCATTAAATTATTCTTCTCTTCTAATAGGATTAGTGTGGAAGTGTATTTAATTTTCAGAAAGAACCCTGGGTCTTCAACCCCCTATAAATAGGAGAGACACGTGTCAAAAAATTGTTATGGTGTTTATATTTAAAGGTTTTGTATTGCATGATGAAGAGAAAGAATGAGGTGGAATCCAACTCAGGAGGAAATACAAGACTAGTTGCTATAGTGGGAAAACCCCCCCATGAAATACACTAGGGTTCTAAAGTGTAGGCAGAGCTAACTATCTAAAGTCTCCTACTTTTAACAACTATCCCGACAATACCCTACATTCATGCATAAAGTACAAAGTATAGGGATCTGGTAGTCTTACCTTAAACTCCGCGTCCGATGTTGATCCCTTTGCATTTTTTTGTTCCTCGACTGCAAACCTCCTCCCAAGGCCAACCTGCATTCACCAAAAGACAAACAAGAAACTACGAACATGCATTCTATATATGAATTAGTGGATTAGATTTTATAATAAAATATAAATCAAATATCAATATTGAACGCATCATGTGGTGGGACGAAAAAAGTACTTCTTTATATTAATATCACAAAGTCACTTACAAAATGAGATCAATGATTACTCCTCGAACCTAATCCTCGACACCTCTTCACCAATATCCAACTGCTTCCACGTATCTTTCTCCTCTTTATCTCTCTCTAGGAAATGGATTAGGCTAGTAATGGAGGAAAAAGGCTAGAATTGGGAATTCTAGCTCAAAACTCACAATGTAGCTACAAATTATTGGAGCAAGGGGGGATTATGAAATGGGCAGAGTTTCACTGCTTTCATGCTTCTTCTAGGAAAGGGACCCGAACACCTTAATTTATATGCCAAAAATATAGTTATTTGGTTGGGTGACGAGCTATGGGCGGTCAATCAAGAATAGACCATGGCGCATCTGGCAAAACTTCATAAAGAAAACCAGACTAAGAGTAAATCATCTCTAGCTGTTGAGCTCTCATTATCACTTCTTCCTCTGAAAAGACTCCCGGCGTTGCTATGTCCTTGGATAGTTTGGGTACCAAAGACTTAAGGAACCATTCCAATGGGAATGTTGGGGGAACAGGTACTTTAACCAAACTCTTTCAGCACCACCATTCTCGGATGTGATTAGAGATATGGTCAGCCTTTGTCTGCTCAATGTTCACCAACAATTCTGTGTCGGCGTTGTATCTCATAGGTAATTGAAAATTGTTTAAGAAAACCATTGCCAATTTTCTAAAAGTAGAGTATCTTGAGTGGTCGAGCTTGATGTACCATTTCATGACACTCTCGATAAAAGTGCGTTGAAATAGATGCAACTGGATGGAGTCGTCCCTCAAAGAATTGGATGAGCACCATAGGTGAAATGTGGTCACATGATCGTCTGGATCTTCGTTAGGCTTACCTTCAAACTTTGGAATGTCTAAGGGCAACTTAGTCGGCATAGCATGCCAACGTGGATCATGATATATTGGGTCATTCAATAATCTTGACAAGTTTGGAAAATGCAAAGTTCCCAGAAATGGTAGCTTAGGTTGTTGAGTATGTAAAGGAGGATAGGAGCCTAGGATTTAGCTGGCACCAGGTTGCTAGAAAAAGTTAGGTTGTTGGCCTGGGTTCTGGTAATACCCGTGGCCTAGGCTAGAATTCGAATGCTGCGCTGGTTGATATGTCATTGGTTGACTCCCATAATAGGACGTTGAAGGCTAAGAAGGGATTTCTCTCGACGTGGTGTTCCAAAGGTTCTGGAAAGAGATTCCCCCTGCCGATCCTATGGGCATAGGTAATGAGCCCTTCCCAGGGTTCCATTGACCATGGAAGGGGTTTCCCCCATTCAATATCCCCGACGAGGGAACTTATCCCTGCCACGGATTCCAAGGTCCTTGAGAAGTGTGTTCTATCTGTGCAGGAATAGTACCCTACACAGGATATTGTAATCCAAAACCAGGGTTTCCCCCAGCCGAGACAACAACTACCGAGAATGCGTTTTTTCCAAATGCGTTGAAGAAAGAGAAAGAAAAAGAACCCATTGATGTGGTACTAGAAGAAGGTCCTTGACTACTTGTTCCAGATAGGTTGTATTTCATGGTCGGCTAGACATCTTGCTAAGGAGTGTCGCTGAGTGAGGGAGACGATGGAGGTATATGACCCCTGCCATAAGGGAAAGAATTATAAGGGGTTGAGGTGCCCCCCATGGACCCTTGCAGAGGAGCGTTTGAGCTCCCTTCCCCCATACCCAAAGTTTGTAGGGGTGGAGTAGGAAAGGAACGAGTTCATGTCAAAGTTGGGCATCCCGTATGAAAACAGAGGGCCTGTCGCCCTCTGCGTAAATGGTGTAGTGATCACTGCCATGGACGGAATCAGACCACTGCCTGAGGTAGAGGCAGTCAAGACCATAATGGCCTGGACTTGGGAAGGTGAGTTAGGAGGCGGAACGCCCCTAGTTGTGGCAGCCATAGAGGGAGTAAGAGGACTCCCTGACGAAGTAGTAACATTTTATTCCATCGCTACTTGTAGGATTATCTGATGCTCATGATGTGTTACCCTTGGAGGGGCAATCTGTATTATAAGTGGCATTGACAATTCGGTGATTGAATATTTATACGGACCGAGAGATTTCTCTCCAAGGTCATAAATAGTCAATCCCTCTGGAAACGAATGTTATCCTCCAAGAGATGGCTTGGGTATAGTTTCTTGTGGCCCGGTCACCTCAAATGACCCCTCCTGGTCAAGTCTTCGCCTTCACGATGGAAGGGGTGGCTCCAAGTTAACCGATAGTAGGTCCAAAAGCCTTCAGGACCGATGGAGCTCCTGATGTTCCACTGTGTGAGAAGATCAACAACACACTAAGGATTTCTAACGTTGAATACCAAAACACGCACTAGAAAAAAGTTCCTATGAGATGCAGCAAGCAAACCACTAGTACTAGTTGGAAGAATAGTTACAACAACCAACACTAGAGAAACTTACCGGTGTAAGTGAAACTCGAACATGAAATGACCCTCCGGGTATACTCTGCAAAGCGTGGCCCAATTTCTACCTTAGGTACCATGGTATACCCCCGCAGTCACCTATGAATGTCCCTAAAATTGAAGGCAACTAGGTTGTCAGCTTGTGAACAAATACTAGGCGGGTACAATCGACAGTCGGGTGGACCGAAATGAGCAGGGTATCAAGCCTGAAACCTATCAAGGGTATAGAAATAAAGTGTTATGGAAGATGACTGAGGGCCTCGAATGGATTCAAGACCCACGAAGCTCTATGGAAAATGCGATCAACGTAATCCCAAGATAATTCCTCTATATGCGTTCCTCTGCTACCATTGGTCTGGCTTTGGAGGGGTTATCTCCGCTACCTTTCCACGCACGACCTCATGTTTAACCCCTGTGTTAGAGGGGGGTCCCACATAATTTTCATGTTACTGGACTTTTTCACTCCCTAGCATAGACTCCTATGTTTGTTTTATAGCCTTGAAGAGTTTCCTCTCCAACCTAAATCAAGGCTCTAGCCTAATCTAGTTGATGGACCCTACAAACATGAAAGTTTGATTAATTTTAATTCGGCGTTAATTTTAAGTGGTTTATATTAATTCAAAGGAACAGAAATGAAACTAATGGTGTTTGTAAAGAGACAAAAGAGAAGAACAAATGTTGGAAAAAAAAATACTTCTTCTTCAACAAACAAAGATTTGCAAATTGAAAACTCTTTAACCAACTTTTCTATCTAAGATCTTTTAAAATAAAAAAATCAAAACTGAATTTTGCTCGACTACGAGCTACTTAATTTCCTGTGTATTTAGTAAATAACTTAAGAAAAAACTCTTCTTCCTAACAAGTAAAGACAACTAACCTAACTACTTAAACAAACAAGAAACTGGAATCTTTTTCTTTTCTTTTAAATGCTTCAAAATAAGAAACTTGAAAATGAATTATTTTTATTTTCTTCCAAAGCAAGTAAAAGGGAAAAGTGAAGACAATATGAGACCAAAAACTAACTTCTGTTCTACTTCGGCTCACAGAGAGTTACTGACAATACTAAACAAGCTGATAAGAAATACTCACAAAACTTGTCTCAAACCCTAATCAAGAAAACACAAGAAATCTTGATAAAGAAAAAACTAACTGTTGTCAAACCTAGGCCAAAGACTACAAAAAACAGAGACCAGGGCTACATAAAGAAAACCATGGAGAAATATGGCTTCATTCAGGGAAGAGGATGAATACCTCTTCTTTAAAAAATATTTTCCTGACACAGCCATGCAACTGATACATCAGCAGCCTGCGTATGTATGTAGGTTTTCCAAAGATAGTGTGCGTATGTACGTGTGCAGACCCACTGTAGGCCGCTTACTCCTCTATGATTTCTCTAAAAAGAAAACTAACTGTCAAGCAAACTAGGCAGGGAATACTAATATGGAAGACCAGAGTCCCTTAAAGACACAGAAACTCAAGAAACAGTAAACAAACCAATTAAAGACACCCAAAAACAAAAATCCCCTAAAAACCCTAAAGGTTCCCCAGTACAGTCACCAATTATGCTATAGTGAGAAAACCCCCCTAAGGACTACACTAGGGTTCTAAAGTGCAGGCATAGCTAACCGTCTAAACTATCCTACTTTTAACAACTATCCCGATAATACCCCACATTCATGCATAAAGTACAAAGTATAGGGATCCGGTAGTCTTACCTTAAACTCTGCCTCTGGTGTCGATCCCTTTGTCTTCGGTTGTTACTTGACTACAAATATCCTCCCAAGGTTAACCTGCATTCAGCAAAAGACAAACAAGAAACTACGAACATGAATTATATATATAAATTAGTGGGTTATATGTCATAATAAAATATAAATCAAATATCAATATTGAACACATGATGTGGTGGGACGGAAAAAGTATTTCTTTATATTAATCTCACAAAGTCTTTTACAAAATGAGATCGGTGACTGCTCCTTGAACCTGGTCATGGGCTCCTCTTCACCAAGCTCCAACTGCTTCCGCGTATCTTTCTCCTCTTCAACTCTCTCTAGGAAATGGATTAGGCTAGTAATGGAGGAAAAATGCTAGAATAGGGAATTCTGGCTCAAAACTCACAATGTGGCTACAAATTCTTGGGTCAAGGGGGGATTATGAAATGGGCAGAGTTTCACTGCTTTCATGCTTCTTCTAGGAATGGGACCCCAACACCTTCTTTTATATACCAAAAAGATAGTTAGTTGGTTGGGTGACGGGCTATGGGCGGTCAATTGGTTAGGAAACTACCCAAAAGCCCATATTCCCTTGCAACTTTTTATTTTTTGCAACTATTGTGGCTATACGCGAGCTGTGATGGTGAAGCTAGCATACGTATGCGAGTTGTAGTGGTGCAGAAAGAATACATACATGGGCAGTAATGGTGCAGTGTGTGTACATCTTCAAAAAGAGTGTTTTTTAAGAAGAGCTTTCAGTGATAGCTTGGAAAAAATGGCAAGTAAGATGGCTTGATGCCAGGTATGCATGTATGGTGCAATTTAGGGTTATAACACTAGTTATGTGAGAAGGAAGATAAGTTTCCATGATGGGAGGCTAAGGATATGATAACAAATGTTGAATGCTAGAAAAAGAGGTATATCTACAAATATTTGCATGAAGTTCTCTTTGTTAAGTTTCCTTGCTTATTTTATGAATGGTTGAAGAGGCAGAAAACTATTAATAATTCTCTTGGAGTCTAAGAACCACTAGTATGGGACCAGAATACAGTCAGTAGACTGAAATCTGTGGATAATAAGTGGGCTCCAACAATAGACTTATGGTTCAACTCAGTGAAGGAAGGATACATTGTTGAGTTCACCATCAAATACAATGATTCTTTTACCGAGATTGAAAGAAATTTTGTTGAAATCCCTCAAAAGATATTGTTGGAATAAATTCCCCTATGGATTAAAATGTTCTTTGTAGAGAAGGGACTTATGTGCATGAGGCTCGATAGGATGGCTAAGTAGACCCACTTGTGTAGAAGGGGGGGGGGGGTGAAAAGAAAGGGGGAAAAGAAAGAGAAAATGGATCCAATGGATAGGATCCAGGAGATGATGAGATGAGGTGAGAAGAGAATGGACCTAGAAGAGAAAAGGATAGAAAGAGCTGAAAGATATGCAATAAGATTTTATTTAAGGAGGAAATCCAACAAAGGATTGGAAAGAAGATAGAAATGGGTGACTGATTCAGATTTATGAGTGGAACAAAAGGAATAACAGACTGAATGCAATAACATAGAGATACAGAGAACAACAAAATATATCAAGCGAACAATAACTTCTATTGAATAAATAAAATAGGTTGAAACTGTAAAACTGCAAAACTGAAAACAACTTGCTTGAATGGTGGTAGCTATCTCTAAGAAGATATTTGTATGGTACGTGCATCCATCTGAGGAAAATGATTACAATGAGGCTCCATCGACATTTTTAACATTACTTATGAATTCCAAAACCCTAGACATCCAAAAACCTTACCTCAAGAGATGAAATACCAAAAGTTGTGTGGGCCCCGATTGGTAAGTTCGTACCTCAACTTCTCGGGGTCGTAAATTTTGCATTCGACCTCCATTTTAGGTGCATGATAGTGCATTGGAAATTTATTTTCGATATCTACACATTATGCCATAAAAATATGACTATGTCTATAGTTTGACTGTGACAAGCCAAAAAAACATTGTTCAGGGCCCCAAAACGGCCTTGGAAGTACATAAAGACGTACTGACATGAAAATATACAAAATAATCTAGTTGGATTAGGTGGGAGGCCACCAATATCCATCTCAAAGTTGTGTAGGGTTTCAAATATCCTAGGAAGTGTAAAAACCACAATTACAAAGAATTACAGAAGAACGTGTTGAACTAAAAATTGTCAAGATAAGCCAATTCGAATAGGTGGGTGGCCACCAATATCCACCTGGATCAGTCCTCCCCCCTTAGGAGGTAATGTTATCCATTGTTTTGAGTGCCCCCGTCAGGTGAGGAAACTTTTGTTGAATTTGGCCATGGGTGAGCCACTTGCCTTGGTGTAGGAGCTTCCTACCTTGACAACCCCATAAAGTTGGATCCTCTGCTGGCGAGTGCCCTTGACCTATGTGTCCACTATCTGATCAGTGGATGCCTATTCCATGTAGTTAGGGTTGAGCTCTGTTGGTTTAAACTATTATGCGATCTCTAAGGTGTCCAATAATGGTGGACCATATCATTGAAGGAGGTCTACATTGAACATTGGGTGCAAGCCAAGGAAGGGTGGAGTGTTGAGCTCAAAATCAATGCTACCCACAACCTTGGTGATAGTGTAAGGCCCATAGAGAAGTGGGCATAGCTTCCGATTAGGACTTGTGAGGCGCTATTTATGCAGATGTAACTAGACCGTGTCTCCCACCTAAAACTGGTGTGGTACCCGGTGTTGATCATGGCATTGCTTGTACTTATCATTGACTTTTAAAAAAATCTCATGGTCCTGTTGGCGGATGTGTTGAATCTAGTGTCTTTATCGGACTCAGATTGAAAAAGGGAATATTCTTCCTATGTGGTTTCAAGAGGTAGTGCAACATCAATGGGACCCAAGCGTTGGAATCCCAACCCCACCTGAAATTGGCTATGGTCGGTGGAGCTATGGAGAGCCCTGTTGTAGATTTGTTGAACATAGAGAAGACTCTCATCCCATGTATGCAGATGCTTAGATTTGTACATGCGCAGGATGTGCATAATCCTCTGATTGATGAACTATGTCTTCCCATCGGTTTGGGGGTGGTAAGTAGTTGATTTAGTGAGCTTGGTGTCCAATAGTGACTAGAGACTCGACAAAAATGTATTGAGGAACCTATTGTCCCAATCTGAGGTGATGATCTGTGGTATCCCAAAATGGACCCACACCTGTTCAAAGAAGAGATTGGAAGTATTTGCCACCGTGATGCTCTTCTTGTAGGCTGTGATAATGCCCATCTTCGAAAATTGATCAACCACCAAAAACACATAATCTATGTCGTTCTTGGTGGATGAAAATCCAAACATGTAATCCATCGAGATGGATTCCCAAGGCCTCTTGGGAGTAGGAAGAGGGGTGTATAATTATTTCTTCTTGATGGTTGGCTTGGAAATGGCATAGGAAGTGAAATATTTGATATACTTTCTTACGTATTATCAAATTTTTGGCCAATAAAAATGTTTCTGCAGAACGACCACAATTTTCTCCACACGAAAATGTCCTCCTATTTGACTATAGTGAGCCTCCCCAATAATATTTTCACGCTTACTTGTGGGAACATAGAGGTGGTCCAGATGGCATAACAATCCATCCTAGATGTGATAATCGGTGACATTCATTCCTATAAACAAGAATTGATAGGTGGTCGTGAATTCATGGTCATACTAATAAAGTTGGGGCCACTTAGACGCCTCATGCCCACAAGGATGGAGCATTGTGGTGAGTGCAACAACAGGAGGGTGAATGAGGCAGTCAGCGACACGATTTGTGCTCCATGTATTATACCTGATGTTGAGATAGAATTGTTGTAGGTATGTGTATCACTTTTGATAGAGGTCATTCTGCAAATTCCCCTATGTCTATATGAACTGCATAGGCTTGTGATCACTATGGATGATTGTCAACTTTCCCATAATGTAATGTTTCCATTGATGGAAATCTTGCACAACGGAATACATTTATTTTTCATAGGTGGGGTATTTATGGACAGTATCTGAGAGTGTCTCACTATGGTATGCTATTATATGACCATGTTGAGTGAGAATTTCTCCTACGACATAGTTGGAGGCATCAGTTTCAATCTCGAACGAATGTTGTAGATCAGGTAAGGAGAGTACTATAGTTGATCACAAGCAATGCTTCAGGACATCAAATGTTTCTTTTTGTTCCTTCCCCCATGTGAAAGTTTCCTTGCCACCGCCCTTGGTTACTTGGTTGAGGGCCCATGAAATATGGGAGAATCCCAACATGAAACTCTGGTAGAAGTTAGCAAGTCCCAAGAAGCTCTGAAGCCCGGTTAGTGTGGTCGGGGCTGCACAATCACAAATGAATTGGATCCTAGCTGGATCCACATTTACCCCATGCTCATCAACAATGTAGCCCAATTATTGGA
>ML859089.1:8294-25565 GCA_009831015.1 Picea engelmannii | reverse complement strand
TTATGAAAGTATGTGATGTTTAGAAATATATGGTTGTTACAAACCCAATGTATTGTTTGCAAGACACATTATAGATGGATTTTTTTGTTGCTTCCTCGCTATAAGCACTACCATTGAAAACAATCGATTATTAGAAAACACAAAAAAACCAGTAAGGAATCACTGTATAAGGATGCAAATGTTCTTACCTTCCCAAAACCTTGGCAACAATTTCGATATAGCAACTAATCATTTCGTACTTGGTGCACTTACCCTCATTGGGAGGGTCCATGACAATGAGATAATGCTCATAGTCACAACAAGTGAAAAGGGGTGTAGTCTCCATTTGATCCAGATTTATAAATGGAATGAAATGAAAAACAAATGTAAAACAAAGAAACACACAAAGATACAGTAAAACTTGACTTCTATTAATAAAGGGAACCTGCTAAAACTATAAAAATGTAGACTGAAACAAACTTGCTAGAATGGTGGCAGCTTATCTCTAAGAAGAGATGTGATGACTATTCTCATTCACAAGAAGATAAGTAGAATGAGGCTCCAAAGCTCTTTTTAACATAAAACATAAATGAGAAAACCTTAAACATCCAAAACCCTAACCCTGAGAGATGAAATGCCAAAAGGTTTGTGGGCACAATGGGGGTAGTTGATATGTCAACTTCCTGAGGGCATAAATTTTTCATACGATATCCGTTTGGGGTGCTGCCAAGCCCAAAAAAGTCATTTAGGGCCTCAAAATGTCTCTGGAAGTTTGGGCCCTGAAAAACTGTAAAAAAACTACCAAAATGGAAACTATTCTTTGAGCCAGTGGAATAGGTGGGTGGCCATCGATATCCACCTGGATCAGTCTCCCCCCCTTAGGAAGCATTGGTATCCATTGCATTGAGTGCTCCCATCAGATGGGGAAACTTCTGCTGAACTTGGCCCTGGTTGAGACACTTGCCTTGGTGCAAGAGTTTCCCTGCTTTAACAAATCAATAAAGTTGGATCCTCTGTTAACGAGTGCCCTTAATCTGAGTGTCCTAGATCTGATCAATGGTTGCTTTTTCCATGCAGTCAGGATTGAGCTATGTTCGTTTCAACTACTCTGCGATCTCCGATGTGTCCAATAATGGTGGGAAGTATGGTCAAAGGAGGTCAACATTGAACACTGGGTGCAGGCCAAGGAAGGGGGGAATCGAGAGCTCAAAAGCATTCTCTTGAATATGTCACTTTTGAAGCATCTCTTGAATATGTCACTTGATTTCCTCATTTTCCATTAGAGAGTGGAGATAGATTGACCCATTGGGTAGAGGTGCACCGAGGGTTAGATCGATTGAATGATTGACCTAACAGTGTAGCGGTACTCCGGTGGGTGAGGAGAAGATGTCTTTTATTCTTCCACAATCTTGTCCACCTAATTCTACTGCGTGGAGAGGCCCTGTGCAGAGGCCATGGATGTGGCTGTGACCTTTTGTTCACTTTGAGAGTGAATCATGAAGAAGACAAATTTACCGGTGTAGGAAATGACCTTCCTTCATTACATAGCAGAGATCAAAGAAATGGTGGTAGGCAGAGCCACCTCTAGTATCCTGTACAATTGTCTACCCAAAGTAATAATAACACTTCCAGGTCTAGACTCATATACAACATGTCATTTCCACAAGTATGGTTGGCCTAAAAGAACATCACAAACTTCAAGGGGTGCAATATCACACATTTCATCATCCTTGAAGGGATTGATGCCATAGGGAAAATGACATTGTTGGCTGACGCAAAGATGTCTTCCTTGGCGGAGCCACTCGATGGTGTAGGGATGCGGGTGTGGTGTCGTTGGAAGGTTCAACCATTTGACGACCTCTGTTGATATTAGGTTCTTTTGTCTTCCTTTATCAACAATGAAATGAAATGGAGCACCCTTCACCCACACCCGCGAGTGAAAAATGTCTTCACCTTCCTTCGGTTCTTCTGGTTCACTTGGATGGACCTTGGTGGTAGCGACAATGGCACTGGGTTCTGCATCAATGATTTGCTTCCCCTTGTCTGGATCTGATTCAGAGTCAGAACCTACCTCTAACTCCGAGGCTTTCATCTTGTACACCAATGATTGCTTCGAGCGACATTCATTGGTGTTATGCCAAGGGCTTTTATGGAATTCACACCACTTCCCAGTGTCTTTCTTTGTCTTCTCATTACCCTTCTTTGTTTGCGGCTTGGACTGGTTTTCCTGAGGGGGTCCATTCTTGCTCTGTCCTTTGTTCTGTGGGTTGGGGCTGCTTTTTCCGTGCTTCTGCTGTGAGGAATTTGCAGATCCAAACTTCTTCTTCTTCTCTTTAAATTTCTGCTCAATTTTGAAAACATATTGAAAAGCCACGCCCAATGATGAGATGTCCAAAAACTCTATTTCTGTTTGAATGTATATATGCAAAAAGATGTGGTACTTGAGCTCCAGATATCATTTGGAGTCTTTGATACCCAACTTGGTGTGCAATGTATGTAAGATATTTGTGAACTCTGGTACTGTTTGGTCCCTTTCATGTCGCAATGTGGTCCATTTCGTGTACTGGTTATCATAGCTTCCAACAAGGTAGTATTGTTCCTTAATAACATCCCTGGAAGAATCCCAAGTGGGTGCGACCGAAGATATTGCAGATTCCTCAGTGGCCCTTTGGTCACAGTAAGTCTTCCACCAATCCTTGACATGGGAGACAACCTTAAGGAGCACAAAGGTATTCTTTTCTCTATTGGAAAAATTATGGACCAAAAAATACCCTTCTAGCAGATTCAACCATTTATCTACAACATCCGCATCTATCTGGCCTTCAAATAATGGGATATCAAAATTGACTTGTACCTTGAAGGGGGAAGCACCTCCAAATTGGCTTCTTGATGAAGATGCGTTACCCGTTGGCAGTTGTCGAAGGATCTGTGCAAAGTTATCCATCATCTCGTTCTTTTTTCGCGCGAGGGCTTCCTCGAGCAAAAGTTTAAAAGGAGCTACTGTTCCATTGTCTCTCTTTTCTTCCACCATGGGAGGCCACCATGATCGGTAGGGATGGTATTGCAAGGGATCAACTACTTTGAGTCCCAACTCCTTGTACCTTGACCTCGTTGGGGATATGCACAGAGAAACAAATAAAGAGTAGACCGCTCTGATACCACTGATCTGGATTTATAATGGAATGTAGTGAAATACATATGTATAGAAAAGAAACACACAAAAATACAATAAAACTTGACTCCTATTAATAAAGAGAACCTGCTAAAACAGAAAAAATGTAGACTAAAACAAACTTGCTCGAATGGTGGCAGCTTATCTCTGAGAAGAGATGGCGTCTACACTCATTCGCAAGAAGATAAGTACAATGAGGATCCAAAGGCGTTTTTAACATAAAACATAAATGAGAAAACCCTAAATATCCAAAACCCTAACCCTGGGAGATGAAACACCAAAAGGTTTGTGGGCCCCGATGGGGGTAGTTGATACATAAACTTCCTGAGGGCGTAACGTTTGCATACGATCTCCGTTTGGGGCACTCGATACACTGTTGGAAAGGTATAGCCAAGGAGTACCTATTCTTTTCATCCTAGAATCAACCTCTAGTTATATGTTAGGTGCTACTGAGACCAAAAAATGTCGTTTAGGGCCTCAAAACGGCCCCAGAAGTTTGGGACCCGAAAAAATGTAAAAAAGTTTCCAAAATGGAAACTATTATTTGAGTCAGTGGAATAGATGGGTGGCCATCAATATCCACCTGGATCACCACGATAAATCGATCACCCCAATTTAGTGATGAATTGGAGAGTGGGGAATACCCTGAATTGTTTATGACATTGCAACATATTATGAGTTGGCTCACTGAAACCTTAGGCACTTGGATGACTCCGTGGGAGATGGTGTTGTTGAACATATGAGAAGATAGATGGGTAGAAATGGAGTATAACAGGTGCAGGGATAACGAGGAGGAGAATGCCATACTTGGGTGTAGGTTAACCATGCGAGAGAGAATGAAAGGCAGCGTGGCTGATGCGTAAAAGGACATAGGGGAGAACAAAGTTCAGGTAGGCTTTATGTTGATTACAAAAACCATGGAGGATTGAGGGTTTCTAGGATATAGAGAGAATGAGATGGATAGGATTTACGAGGGTTTTATAGAATTGATATTTTTTTAAAGGTTTTAGATATGCTAGAAAGCAACAACAACCATACAAACCAAATAAATATATATATATATATATATATGAAAAGGAAAAAAGCCTATTGTATTAAGGTCATGGGAGCAATAAGATTTTTAGGGTTAAAATGATTGGAACTCCATTCAGAGCCAACTCACATAAAGTGCTATGAATTCTAAGTTGGTTGAGTTTGATGGTCACAAATAGATATAAAATATTAATTTAACAAAAAAAATTTAACAATTAAATTGGTTAGGATTTGGTTCAAATCCAACTAACATAACATGATATAAAATATTAATTTAACAAAAAAAAATTTAACAATTAAAATGGTTGGGATTTGGTTCAAATCCAACTAACATAACATACTATAGATTATAAGTTGGTTGAGTTTGATGATCACATATTGATACGAAGTATTAAATTAATAACATGAATCTCTTTAGGGAAGGGAGGATAACGCATGACCATATGATCGCTTCAACGATGCTAATTACAATATTTGTTGTTAATTAAATAAAATGAAAAAATAATAATAACCTAAAATTTAATCAGATTCTTTACGTAGTTAAGTGAAATTTATGTTTGATTGTGATCGTAAGAGAAGGAACAACCATTAGATATATTCGACAATTGTCAATGCTATCTATGTCATTAATTTAGTAAAATGAATAAAAAAAAAACTAAATTGATTTGTTTATTTTTGTTCGAGTCATAAGGCGTGTATATTGTGGATTTTATGTTTGATTTTGATATGAGGGGAGTGCACAACCGTGAGATCTATTTGAGAGATGTTTAGTAGAACCTCCATCGTCCATATTCATTGGGATTAGGTTGACACATACATGCCACGAATCATTGATCTCTTATAATGGTTTGTTATGGAGGAATTTTACATTGTTTTAGGATATACATGGTCCATTGCATTAGGATTTTATTACCAAAGCCTCATTCTTTTCCTTTTATGGTGCTCGATTTCAAGTCAACGCAAGTGTTTTCTTTGGGCTTCAAGTTGAGTTAGGTTGAATTTTGTTATATATATATATATATATATATATATTCTAAGGAAATTTTTGTGGAAAATTTTTCGAGAACTTCCCCATGAGTCATGGATGGTAAATAGAGGAAATCGTTGACCTTGTTACGATGTCTAAACCGGTGGGGACATCAAATGAGACCCAACAATCTCAATAATATATCTGGTCGGGGACTTGACCTCGAGACCTCTTGCATTATAACCACAACACTCATCCACCTAATTTATAAAGTGACCTTTGTACTATAAAGTGCAACTTGTATGCCACTTAAACTATAACATGACTTAATGTGAAAAATGTATGTCATTTGCATTATAAAGTGCACACCATTGGTTGTATTTTAAAGTTTTTTGGGCAATTTTTTTTCTAAGTGGGAGGGCATGTTGTGTACCTAATCACAACATAGATACTATCTTTGTAATAAGGTGATATGTGTACAAAGGCCTCCTTTACATAATAAAGGCCTAAACATGTGACATAATCTTAGGGTCAGAGTTTATGCATATTATTGTTATAAATAGGGGTTCCTCCCCTATCTTATGCATCTCATCAACTTTTATGGACATAACGACTAATGTCAAACTATTGTTCATGGAGATGTATTCCTCCACTTATTAGAATTAACAAGTGCTATCAAATGCTTGGGTGTGTAGGTGCCCCCATTATTACTATTTATGTTAAGTTATTTCCATTTTATGCAAGTGTAGTCCCATTTGGTCTTAGAGGTGCAACAAGGGAGGTGATGATGTTAGGGAAATATTAACAAAGGAAAGATAGGACATGTGGCAATGTTGATATGGCATTGCCGGAGGGATGGGGCGACCTATGTTGGCAAGGAGCCAACATGAGAATAGGAGGTGGCATACATAGGTTCGAGATGTAATGTGAGAAAAGGAGGCGATGCACATTAATTTGAGGTTAACAAGGGCATGTAGGCACTATACATTAGTTAGGGACATAGTATGAGTCCCATGCAACATATGATACTCTAGGGATGGTTTGAACATAGAAGTGCCATACATAAGTCAAGGACAAATGTGAGTAGGGGAGGCAACACACACCAACTCAGAAGTGAGCATAGAGGAGACCGATGCTGGCAATATATTAATAATGGTGAGAGACATGATGGCCATGTCCATATGACATAAGGATTCCATAGTTGTAGGCTATATGACGTGACCAATTGACGGTGACATCTCAGAAGGGAGATGAAGAAAGTGATGGTTCAACCTATCTAAGAACAAATAATATGAAGTAGCGCCATACCTAAGATAATGATCTAAAGAGACTTAATCCATTGGAAATGTAACCAAGGGGAGGGGAGACAAGGAAGAAAGTGAGACAAGTCTTTCCCTAAGCATCCATGGGACATGGACGGGGGAAAATGAAAGAGAACATAAGAAGCTAGGAAACAAGAAAGAAAATAAGAAAGCATGGGAATATTAGGTGCTACTAAATTAGTTGATGTCATGAGGTCCAAGTTGGCCCCACAAAAGTCCCACCCAAAACATGGCTTCATTCAACTTGGTAAACCCATATTAAAATGTGTGACCCTTAAGAAGTTACCAAAATTTGTCCTAGACTATTATCAAAAGGTTGAGGAAAAAGGACAAGGAGAATGAGAAGGAGGGGAAGAGGAGAGGCTTCCTTGAGTAGGTTGAGACATGCACAAATGGGGAAGGATGAAATTGTCAACCAATCACATGTCCTAGGTTAGGAGGATGGTTATAAGGAGGAACACAAACTAGGTCAATGAAATGAGTTTATATGTCTTTCAAAAGGGATGTTGTAGTGTTGATCTTCCTTAGAGTACACAAATACTTAGTCCTATGGGAGTTCAACATGTGATAAGAATACCGCCTTTGAAATCTAGATTGGTAGGGAGAAAGGATAACCATCTCAAATGAAGGTAAGGGATAACCCATTTTGAGTGGACTTCTCATGGCATATTAATCAAGTGTGATTTGGATGTCCCACTAGAAAGACTTATACTAGTTTGAAGATTCAAGTTCAAGAAGGGGATTCCCAAAAGAGAAAAGAGGGGCAACAATAGGGCATGATAGTGAAACATTCCTCATAAGCAAAGGGAAAGGAAGGGGAGAGTGTATTTCTCCATAGCCTATCGATGATGAAGTCACGAGGTCTTCATCTTGAGAGGAGGAAAGGGTGGAGTAGAATTCAATATTAAATCATACAATTTTGGATAAATTCAGAATATATGGAAAGGAAGGAGAGGGAGATGGGCATAAAGAGGTCACAAAGTGGGTGAAATGAGGCAAGAATGAAAATGGGCACTCATGCTATGAGGAAAGATTCACATCTTAGGAAGGAAAACAATCTGTTAATAAGGAGATCTAGGGTGAGAACTCCCCATGAATTCAATATATCCAAGACACTTGGAAGAATGGAAGAGAGGGAGGATGTTAGAAATGATAAAATATGACCCCATATTCCAAGGAATAAGGGATAAGAGAGAGGAGACATGGAGGAAGAGAACCTTCAAAAGAGAGGGCAGGGTCAACGAGAACTCCCCAATGGAGTTGTGAAAAGGTAGAAACCAAATGGATTCATACTACCATATGTAGCATACTGAGGCCAGGGATGTAAGACCACACAAACACACACACACACACACACACAATACTAGGAGGGGGACGAGGAGAGTGGATTTTCCACTTAGTTTTAGTGGGCTAAACTGAAAAACCTTGTGGTGAGACAAAAGAAGATCAAAAGAAGAGGGAAATCCACTAGATCAATTAGGAATTTAATATCTTGTTATTATTAACCAAGGGGTGTAGATGCTTATGGTACTTCACTTAGGTTTTATATTAGGTTTTACCAGAAAACTAACAAAGGAAAAAGAGCCATCCAACTAGGGTTAAATAATTGGCAATTTGTTTTATGAGCTAGAAACCCTAATATTGGAAATACAAAGAGAAAAATGGAAAGAAATCACTTGGAATAAATTGATGTAGGCGATGAAGCTCCTTTGGATAAACAACAGAGTTTTGATAGTACTTTAAGAGTGATCCATGTCCTATAATATCCTACACTAGCAACTCCCAATTCCTACAAGACAAGACTTGTCTTGATCTCCAATACAAATGAATATTTATGAAATTGAATCGATAAACACTAGATCTATTGTTGTGGAGATAAATAAATAATAACATGGAGTGGATAAACCTTAGTTCCATTAGTACAAATGATATCTCCCTTTCCCTAGCTATGATGGAACCTCCCTTGAGGTTGTAGGGTTGAAAATTCCAAGGTGTGAGTATAACTAAGCCAATGAAGGTGCTCGAAGATGAATAAATAAAACAACAAGATCCAAATTAATCTAGCCACAAGATATTGATGTACAAGTGTTGAAGATGATAGGTGCAAACAACCCAATGACTCGAGAGAGGTGGACGAAGTTTGATCTCTAATCCAAGTGTGTACTAGAAAATTAGTGTTTTCAAAGTCAGAATAATCCAAGGGACTTTACAAAGAGGAATTTAATGGCATGGATAGGAAAAGGAATGACCTCAAGTTGTATGGAACCATTGCATGGTTCCTATTGACTGTGTGGAATTGGTTTGGTATGATGGTGACATGGATTTTTCAGCCCGAAAGTACTCATTGTTGCATGTGTCATAGGTTCACATTTTCATTGGTACTCCAAGGAAACCCATGATACACTTTTTCCCCAAGATATTAGGTAGGTTTTGAGGGGTTAACTCAACTTGAATATATTAATAGCAAGTCCATACTAGGTTTGAGCTACTATGGACCTGAAATGAGGCATATTGAGTGAACATGGAGCCAACCAAGGGGTTTGCACCCCCAACTATCATGAACTGGGGAAATGCCCAAAATGGGTGTCCTAAGGGTCAAAGTGAGTCAAATTAGTGACCAATGGCTAGAGACCAAGGGGAGAAAGTCACCCAAGCAACCCACCTAAGTGATAGACATCCTATAGTGGTACGATGTATTGGCCAAGGTGAGGGGCACTCCAAGAAGGTAATCCATCACATTATAGCAATTGTTGATCCATCACATATAAATGCATCTCAAGAGTGGACTATACAATTGCGAATCTCATATGTGAGTGGTATTTTTCTTTACCTCCTTATAACATTTCATCCTTGAAAGACTTCCACAAAGTATTCAATGAACACTACAAAAGGTAATTTTCAGATGAGTTCTTATTTGATAATTGTTGTGAAGAATATGAGCTGCATCATAAGGTTGAAGATGTAAATAGAGAATAATCTTTCCCTCACAATCTGCAACATCTCTCTAATGATCTTCACGATCATATGTTTTCCCTTAAACATGAATTAGATAACAGTAATGAAGAAGCTGAAGGCTCTCCCATTACCATTATTTCTGATTTTCATAAATCTGAAGAGTTAGTTTCTTTAGTTATGAATCATGAGGATCGGTTTTCTATTGGTCAAAGGTTCATTGAAATCGGTAAGAGTATCCCATAGTTTTCATATTTATAGATCAAGGAAATATGCAACAAACATGAGGAGGTAGATTTATAGAGATCATCCATTAACAAAGAGAAACAACAAGAAGATTGTCTTTCTTCTTATGTACCTTTTATTTCAAATTTTGATGGAAAGGCTGATGATGATGAGGAAGAAGGTGATGTTATTTCAGATTTGTTTCGAATCCCTATTGCTGATAACTCTATGGAAGAATATTCATCTCTGTCATTAGAATTTTATCCTGATGTTCCCATATTTGACAAATATAGTGATGAGGAAGAAGATTTTAAGGTTTGTGAAGGCTTGTTGACTAGTAGAATTTCATCTAGTTCTACTTTTCAACAAAGAGATGATCATAAATGTATGCATGCTGGGGTTTATGATAGTTATGAATATGTTGATCTAAATTCCAATGAAGATCTTTCTAGTTTTGACATATCTTCCAAAGAGGTCATTATTGGAGAGGGTGATCATAATTTTTTTCATGATACATATTTTCAGACTCATCTTTCATTTGATCATTACCAAGACAGTGATGTAGAAGATCAAGAACACACCTTCTCTTTTCTCTCATAAATTGTCAGCTGTAATGGAATAACACATCAGAGTGACGGATCCAAGTCACAAGAACATGGTAGGAGAGAAGATATATATGAGCAGTCGAAGGTTTTGAGACAATATGATTGTGATCTTGGTTTCAAAGATCCATTTGTAGCCTTACTAGAGTCTTATCTTTCAGGCTCTTTTCAGTTTTCAGATTTTATCATATCACTTGCATTTGACAGAAAATGTGATCTCCTGAAAGAATTTGTATGGTCACTGTTATGTTTTTATTATTACCTTCTAATCAGTGGTAGAAATGGGATTCTTTCAGACAAGAAGTTACTTGAATGGCTGTTATGGAAGTCTACCTTTACTTGACCAAGTTGCAAATTTGGTTAGAGTAGGGTAGCATAGGAAATACGGTTCGCTTCCCGAGCACTTGTCTTGTTTTAAGTTATTCAACAACAATAACAATTAGTTTAATGTAATAAATTTAGGTCTTGAAGGTTTTCAGAAAGTGGTAGTACTGCTGACTCCATGCCCAATGGAACACTAGAGATTAGGTTCTGATTTTTTTTTCCAGGAAAGGCATCAGATCTATGGTTCTTGAAACCTCACAAGGAGGATTTCACCCCCAATAGGAGCCAGATGTTATCGCCTGAAATAAATTTTCCAATTTATTGTCATTAGGTGATAGGATGGTCATTAGATGAAATATTTTTGTTATTTTTGAGTTAAGTGTCTTTAATATGAGTTTTAGACTTGTCTTTTCAAGAAATAAGTGGTCTGTACTTTGAATGTAAAAAATGCCAAAAATCAACTTTTGGCAGCTAAGGGTCAATTTTTTATGTGTTGTAAGATGTCGAAAGTTGCAGCTTTCGGCAGCTAAGGATGCTCTGTTTTGGTCCTGTTAGCTGTCGAAAGTGCATAAATTTTCCAGAATTCACAGAAAGTCAAAATTCGACTTGGATAGAGTGTATTTAGGAGCAGATGATGACTATTACCCAAATATATTATCAAATATCATTCATGAGTGCAGGTGGCACTTCATTTCATCAATAGAAACATTCTAGGAATCAAATCCTAAAATGTAGGAATATGACTAGATTTGGAAATTTGGATTTTCCTATTTTAGTCGTTTTCTTTGGAGACAAATTATGATAATATGGAAAGGTATTTTTGGAAAGTGATAGAGGTTTTTTACAATCACGAGCTCTTGTTCAAAAACTTCTCTCAGTTTTCCAAAATTTGTTTTGATTTGAGAGATATAGGTCAATCTTTGAGCAACATATTTCTAGAAATTTCTGTCTTTTCCAGCCACCTCACAAATTTGAATTTGAGATAGGAAAAGAGGTTATTAGATCCATCTTTTGAGGATCTTGAAACTAATTTGTAAAGATTATTTAAACTCATAGATGCAAGAGTTCTGGGTTTGACTTTGGAGACTCTTTCATACATTGTACTCTCAAGCTTCTCATTTTCATATCAGTAATACAAGCTTTGATCCAGGTGGATATTGGTGGCCACCCAGCTTTTCCGATTGGCTCAAAACAATTTTCTGGCAATTTTGGCGGCCATTTTGAGGGCCCAAATGAAGGTTTTTCAAGATCGAGGTTCTCAATGATAGTTGAAGGCAGATTGAGCCCCCAAAATGAATCTCCTTGACAATACCTTTCCAACGAGTTGTCACACGCCTAAAATGGAGATCGTATGCAAAAGTTACGACCCCAGGAAGTTGATGTACTCACTTACCCAAACGGGGCCCACATGACTTTTGGTGCTTCATCTCCTAAGGTTAGGTTTTCAGATGTCTAAGGTTTTTGGCATTCCTGTTTATTGTAAAAATGCCTTGGGAGCCTCATTGTAACCATCTTCTTGTGAATGCGAGTAGCCGTCACATCTCTTCTCAAAGATAAGTTGCCACCCTTCTAGTGAGTCTTTCACTCTGTATTTTTACAGTCTTTGTACATTTCTTTCATTAATAGAAATCATGTATTACTGTATATTTGTGTTTATGGTTGCATCTCTGATACATTTATGTTATATTATTGAATATATGCGATATCTCTCTGCATTTCTTTATTATATCTCCGCTCTCATTTTGTGTCGAAAATAATCCGGATCAAGCTTCTTTTGCCATTACTTGTTTAGATTTTCATCTTCTTATCTATTCTGTACTTGCACTTGGATATTATGTTCATGTTGTTGTTGTTTGTATAATGCCTGATAACTGTCATCTTATCATTGCATTGATGAGTTAGAATTGCAAGTATTCTTTACTTATTGTAATTGGCCATTCATATATACTTTTATGTATGATTTTGCTGGTATAATAAGGTTTCTCCACACATCCATTTATTTGCAAACTCTCTGAAAAATAGTGGTTGAAAGACTTGATCCATCTAAGTGTGTTTATGCATGTATTGAGTGAGTGAGGTTTGATTTAGTCATCCGACTTGATCCATTTGAGTTAATCATTGAGGTATTAGTCAAGTTACTAGGCTTCTTTGAGCTACAACCTAGAAGAACTCCTGGAGTGATAACATGTACCAAGGGTAAACCATATTCTTCAAGGTTCAAGGTTAGGTCAATAATCAAGATTTGGCTCATGAAGAGGGCAAGCATTCCACAAAGAAGGATTTGAACTTAAGTGAGTAGGATAACAACTTTCCTCTCAACCACTTGAGTTACACCCAATACACACACACATACATATATATATATATATTCTCTCTCTCTCTCTCTACACACACACACACATTCTCTCTCTCTCTCTCTCTCTCTCACACACACACACACACACACACACACACACACACACATTTCCAATGAAATTCACATCTCAAGGAAACCCACCAAACACTTTCCCTCATTCCAAGGATGTTATGTAGGGTAAACCAGTTGGTTTCATATTTGGAAACCTAACATGGCGTGGACATCGAGTGAGGTCCAAAATATTCATAGAGGTAGCCAAATTAGGGACTTGACCTTGCGACCCCATTCTTGTAATTCACAACACTCAACCACTCGAGCCAACCCACCGGGCTGTGATGTGTGTGTGTGAATATATATATATATATATATTCCAAGGAAACCTTCACGAAAAACCCTTCGAGAACTTCCCCATGAGCCATAGATGGTAAACAGAGTAAACCGTTGAACCTGATTACGAGGCCTAAACCGATGGGGAAATCAAATGAGACCCAACAATATCAACAATATATCTAGTCAGGGACTTGACCTTGAGACCTCTTGTATTATAACCAAAACACTCATCCACCTAAGTTATAAAGTGACTTTTGTACTATAAAGGGCAACTTGTATGTCACTTAAACTACAACATGACTTAATGTGAAAAATGTATGTCATTTGCATTATAAAGTGCACACCATTGGTTGTATTTTAAAGTTTTTGGGCAATTGTTTTTCTATGTGGGAGGGCATGTTGTGTACCTAATCAAAACATATGTACTATATTTGTAATAAGGTGATATGTGTACAAAGGCCTCATTTACATAATAAAGGCCTAAACATGTGACATAATCTTAGGGTTAGGGTTTATGCATATTATTGTTATAAATAGGGGTTCCTCCCCTATCTTATGCATCTCATCAAATTTTATGGACATAACAACTAATTTCAAACTATTGTTCATGGAGATGTCTTCCTCCACTTATTCTTATTAACAAGTGCTATCAAATGCTTGGGTGTGTAGGTGCCCCCATTATTACTATTTATGTTAAGTTATTTCCGTTTTATGCAAGTGCAGTCCCATTTGGTCTTAGAGGTGAAACAAGGGAGGTGATGATGCTAGGGAAATATTAACAAAGGAAAGAGAAGACATGTGGTAATGTTGATATGACATTTCCAGAGGGATGGGGTGACCTATGTTGGCAAGGAGCCAACATGAGAATATGAGGTGGCATACATAGGTTCAAGATGTAATGTGAGAAAAGGAGGTGATACACACTAATTTGGGGTTAACAAGGGCATGCAGGCACTATACATTAGTTAGGGACATAGTATGAGTCCCACGCAACATATAATAATCTAGGGATGGTTTGAACATGGAAGTGCCATAGATAAGTCAAGGACCAAACGTGAGTAGGGGAGACGATACACACCAACTCAGAAGTGAGCATAGATGAGACCGATGCTGATAGCATATTGATAATGGTGAGATACATGATGGGAATGTCCATATGACATAATGAATCCATAGTTGTAGGTTATATGATGTGACCATGAGGGTGACATATCAGAAGGGAGATGAAGAAAGTGATGGTTCAGCCTATTTAAGAAAGAATAATATCAAGTAGCGCCATACCTAAGATAATGATCTAAAGAGACTTAAGCCATTGAAAATGTAACAAATGGGAGGGGAGACAAGGAAGAAAGTGAGACAAGTCTTTCCCTAAGCATCCATGGGACATGGATGAGGGAAAATGAAAGAGAACATAAGAAGCTAGGAAACAAAAAAGAAAATAAGAAAGCACGGGAATATTAGGTGCTACTAAATTAGTTGATGACATGAGGTCCAAGTTGGCCCCACAAAAGTCCCACCCAAAACAYGGCTTCATTCAACTTGGTAAACCCATATTAAAATGTGTGACCCTTAAGAAGTTACCAAAATTTGTCCCAGACTATTAGTGAAAGGTTGAGRAAAAAGGACAAGGAGAATAAGAAGGAGGGGAAGAGGAGGGGCTTCCTTGAGTAGGTTGAGACATGCAMAAATGGGGAAGGATGAAGTTGTCAACCAATCACATGTCCTAGGTTAGAAGGATGGTTATAAGGAGGAACACAAACTGGGTCAATGAAATGAGTTTATATGTCTTTCACAAGGAATGTTGTAGTGTTGATCTTCCTTAGAGTACACAAATACTTAGTCCTATGGGAGTTAAACATGTGATAATAATATCACCTTTGAAATCTATATTGGTAGGGATAAAGGTTAACCATCTCAAATGAAGGTAAGGGACAACCCATTTTTAGTGGACTTCTCATGGCATATTAATCAAGTGTGATTTGGATGTCCCACTAGAAAGACTTATACTAGTTTGAAGATTCAAGTTCAAGAAAGGGATTCCCAAAAGAGAAAATAGGATAAAAAATAGGGCATGATAGTGAAACATTCCTCATAAGCAAAGGGAAAGGAAGGGGAGAGTGTATTTCTCCATAGTCTATCGATGATGAAGTCACAAGGTCTTCATCTTGAGAGGAGGAAAGGGTGGAGTGGAATTCAATATTAAATCATACAATTTTGGATAACTTCAGAATATATGGAAAGGAAGGAGACGTATATGGGCATAAAGAGTCACAAAGTGGGTGAAATGAGTCAATAATGAAAATTAGCACTCATGCTATGAGGAAATATTCACATCTTAGGAAGGAAAACAATATGTTAATAAGGAGATCTAGGGTGAGAACTCCCCATGAATTCAATATATCCAAGACACTTGTAAGAATGGAAGAGAGGGAGGATGTTAGAAACAATGAAATATGACCCCATATTCCAAGGAATAAGGGAGAGGAGAGAGGAGACATGGAGGAAGAGAACCTTCACAAGAGAGGGTACAGTCAATGAGAACTCCCAAATGGAGTTGTGAAAAGGTAGAAACCAAATGGATTCATACTACCATATGTAGCATACTAAGGCCAGGGATGTAATACCACACAAGCACACAAACACACACTACTAGGAGGGGGAACAAGAGAGTGGATTTGCCACTTAGTTTTAGCGGGCTAAACTAAAAAACGTTATGGTGAGACAAAAGAGGATCAAAAGAAGAGGGAAATCCACTAGATCAATTAGGAATTTAATATCTTGTTATTATTAACCAAGGGATGTAGATGATTATGGTACTTCACTTAGGTTATATATTAGGTTTTACTAGCGAACTAACAAAGGAAAGAGATCCATCCAACTAGGGTTAAATAATTGGCAATTTGTTTTTTATGAGCTAGAAACCCTAATATTGGAAATACAAAGAGAAAAATGGAAAGAACTCACTTGGAATAAATTGATGTAGGCGATGAAGCTATTTTGGATAAACAAGAGAGTTTTGATATTACTTTAAGAGTGATCCATGTCCTAGAAGATCCTACACTTGAAACTCCCAATTCCTACAAGACAAGACTTGTCTTGATCTCCAATACAAATGAATATTTATGAAATTGAATCAATAAACACTAGATCTATTGTTGTGGAGATAAATAAATAATAACATGGAGTGGATAAACCTTAGTTCCATTAGTAAAAATGATATCTCCCTTTCACTAGCTATGATGGAACCTCCCTTGAGGTTGTATGGTTGAAAATTCCAAGGTGTGAGTATAACTAAGCCAATGAAGGTGCCCTAAGATGAATAAATAAAACAAAAAGATCCAAATTCATCTAGCCATAAGAGATTGATGTACAAGTGTTGAAGATGATAGGTGCAAGAAACCCAATGACTTGAGAGAGGTGGACAGAGTTTGATCTCTAATCCAAGTGTGTACTAGAAAATTAGTGTTTTGAAATTTAGAATAATCCAAGGGAATTTACAAAGAGGAATTTAATGGTATGAATATGAAAAGGAGCGACCTCAAGTTGCATGGAACCATTGCATGGTGCCTATTGACTATGTGAAATTGGTTTGGTATGATGGTGCCATGGATTTTTCAGCCCAAAAGGACTCCTTGTTGCATGTGTCATAGGTTCACATTTTCATTGGTACTCCAAGGAAACCCATGATACACTTTTTTTTCCAAGAGATTAGGTAGGTTTTGAGGGGTTAACTCAACTTGAATATATAAATAGCAAGTACATAATAGGATAACACTAGCATATTTGGGTCATTTTGCCATCGCTGTTTCGACACTGTTGCGACGTTATTTCGTTGGTATTGCGACGAATCTGGAGTCTTTGAAACGTCGTTTTATGTGACGTGGAATTTGCGATGAACTTGAACAAACGTCACAAAAGCGACAATATAGGCAAACAATGTGAAACCAACATTTCGTCTAAATTGCGACAACAACTTTTATAGCAAAACTGTCGCATCAATAGAAGTTGTC
>ML859088.1:7060-25776 GCA_009831015.1 Picea engelmannii | reverse complement strand
AAAATCAAGAAGGAATATTTAAATAATAAAGTATTGGAGAACTTTCTATTCATGGGAAGTGGTTAACCCTAAAATAAGGAAAATAGTTTAAGTGACCTAGAAATGGGTTAAGTAACCTAAAAATGGGTTAAGTGACCTAGAAGATGAAAGTATAAATAAGAACCTAGGATCTCTTGTAAAATGCACATTTGATGAGAATCCTTTTTGTGGATCAATGGAGAGCTTCTTGTGAATAACTTTTGGAGTATTGATGAAGAGATTCTTGTGAGAGAATCTTATTGATGTGGATATCTTGAGCATGATTGAAGATCTATTCTGAGGAAACGAGCGAGAGGAGGATCTCATGGATGCATCAAAATTTCGGCAATGTTGGAGATCTTGACGGAAAAATTCTCGGATTCACAGAAAACCCTATTTTCTGATGCCCATGCGGGTTGTCTGTGTATAGGGTGTGTGTACATGCGAGTTGGTTGTGTATAGGGTGAGTGTACACATGGGCTGACTGTGTACAGGGAGCATGGAGTGGACAAAATCATAGATATTTGTGTTTGAGTTGGTGCCAAGCTCTTGGATGATGAGGTAGGTTCCATATCTGCATTCTATGGCCTCAGATCTATCACTGAGACATTGGTATGGTTACATTATTGTCTTGATGGATACTATTGTTTGATGTGTTGTGAATGCTTGGGGCATTCTTGGTATGGATTCTTTGATGTGGTTTAGTTTGGTCGATTTGGTTGATGGAGTGAGCAACACTCTTGTGATTCAGTAGTGACATGATTGCTATGGTATGATAGTTGTTTATACATGGTTGAGATAGCATTCAAATTGATTTGTTGTGGAGCATGAGCAAGCTATTGGAGAGCTTGGATATGTTGTGACTGGCTGTGAGTCAGTTTGGACAGTGGAAGACATAAGAGAAAGTGATTGCAGGTTGTAGAGGATCTGAGCATGTGAAGCAAAGCAAAGCCCTAGTTGCTCAGAAGCATATGCTTGTTGCATTATACACTGGCCACGTGCACATGCGGGTTGTAGTGAGCTAGGGCGCATGCACATGCGGGTTGCACTACTGACAGGTCGCGTACCTGTTGAAAGATTGATATCTATTGAGTATTGTTGCCTCATCTCAGTTGGTGTTGAGGGTGTAAGTTGAGTCTTGCATTATAGAGCAGGTGCTCTTAGAGATTTGTACTCTATTCAGTTGTTGCTGATAAACTCCAAGGATTGTAGTCCATAATAAAAAGAAAATTGTACATACATCTTGTGTTATTTGTGTTCATTGTGGTGATGACATGTTGATGATATATTGTTGATATATGTTGTTGATGTGTGCTCACATCTAACTAGTTATAAATAACAACAATGGGTAATGAGTAAATGTTGAATGCTAATTGATGAGTTTTTGTGCAAGAGGGAAGTTTTGGGAAAAAGAGCCCCACACTCATTCACCCCCACCTCTAAGTGTGGTAGGTGTGTCCAACACCTACTTATATGGTTTTTAGTGCTCTTTGTTATTATTTTATTCATAGGGTTTGGTGTGAAAGGTATAAATGGAGGATCATTTCATTTTCTAGAGGCATGGTTGGAATATTTTTAGTTCCCCTCCAAGCATTTAGCTTAATATATTTGGGAGATCAAAAGGACATGTTCAATGTGAGGTTTTCTTGTATTTTTTTATTCTTTTCATGGATGATTAGGGTTTTTTGTAATAATTTCCATGGGTTTACAACTAAAATAATATTTATAGAAGGGAAATTTTGTCACAAAATAAGAAATTAGGGTTGAGGTTGTAAACCCTCCCTAATCCTTTATGAAATATTTAATTATTGAAGGAATGTACTACTATCATTTCTATTTTTCAAAGAGGCATGTTGTTGCCTTATTTATTTATTGGTTGCATGTCATTGTTGGTTGTAATTCCATAGTTATGATGGTGCATCTTGTTTAATGACTCTCACTTTATTCTTGCATAATCTAAAAATATATTTTGGATTAATAATGACACATCAATTATCATGGATTAATTACATCTTATTTTTCATATTCTCTGATGCAAGAGCATCGCTCCACCTCAGCATGCATCAGTCTAATTTCACGCATGGTGCACATTCAAGAAAGGGAGAGGCATCGCCCTCTCATTTTTCCTCGAGAATCAAAGGCGTGATCCAGACAATTAATTATGACAAGATGGAAGAGCCAAGTTGTGCCTTCGCACAAGATGGAGATAATTTTGTCATTAAGTGGTTTACGGTAGGAGGGATCTGCATCTGATTTGGAGCATATTTCCATCATTGTAATTTTCCCATTAGATAGGCGTTTTGAATGGTGATTTGACACCACTAGTTTATCTTACGAGGGAAGATCGTTGAGCCCCTCTTCTATAAATCTTAGTATTGTTGCAAAGTAGATAGGTTGGGTTGTAACGAGAGAGAGAAGACTCAGTCATAGTCTGGACTCAAACGATTGTAACTTGACATTCCACCATTAATAAAAAAATTATAGTTTTTCCTATTTTAAATTTCTGTGTAATGGATGTTGTGTTATGAATGTCGTTTGCATGCATTTGAATTGTAGATGAATGTTAGAAATTGTCTGCAGGGATAGAGATACAGTTGTATATCCACGAGTGTTTTGAGTTAAGTCTGGTTCTCTAGGCTAAGTGCAAGGAGTGTGTGATAGAGAGAGGAAACTATGTGAGCCGACGCAAGGAGTGCGTATTTGAACTCAGTGGAGTCAGAGGAGAGACTGCTAGGAGGGCATACCACGATAATTCACAGACTTGGGAGGAAATTTCAAGGTGGTTAAGTACCTTGGAAATAAATACTGTGTGGAAGGAAGCACAATGTAGAGTTGTTGAACACTTTGAAACACTCTTCCAGGAGGGCATCGAGCTAGTGTGAGCATGCAAAAGGGAAACATGATTGGAAGTGTTGTTATCCTTAAGAGAATATCATAATTACTGAACATTGTGAGGAAGGAATGCTTTGCAAGAGTGCATCGAAAAAGGAAAGAAGATGTCTTAAAACCTTCCATAAGGCTAAGGGAGAATTCATCGAAGAACTGAGCCAAGTGCAAGGAGTGCGCCAAAGGTATTGTAAGTTCATATTACAAAGATGAGGAGGAGGGCGTCAAGTTTCCAGGAGGGAAAGAAGAAGTCCATTGAAGGACCCACATCAACCAGGAACCTTGGAGGTTTTCAAGCCGGGCAAAGTCGTGGAAGAGTTTGCACAGAAATTTGCAAGGAGTGCGGAAGGAGTTCAAGAATAGCTTAAGTCTCAAAGGGGAAATTTGCGCTAAGTGTACAAAGGAGTCGAGGATTTTCCGAAGTATCGAAGGCAGAGAAATCATCCATCGTCAAGGAGGAGACAGGTGGCAGACGATCGAGAGGTTTGGGAGCAGGAAATTCAAAAGGTTTGCCGAGAGAAAACAAGGGTCTTCGCGAAGTTGTGAAGAGCAATTTGAATCTAGATCGTTAGATCTGGAAGGATATGTGTCAGAGATCCATGTAATTCGGAGGAAGAACCCTTCAAATAAAAATCAAGAGGAGGATACATGAAGTGCTGGGGAAGCTAAAGCAATCCTAACCGTCCATCGAGATAGGAAACGTGGCAAGAGATCAGCACTTCGATGAATCACAAATCGAGAGAAGTAGAGTTGGGAGAAGGGAGGACTCACGAAGTTTGAAATCGTGATTTGATCATAGACATTGATCACAAGGAGGACGTGGACCATAGATCTGGTCCCGAAGAATTCGTCGATTCGGGAATCGGGGAAAAGGGAGTAAGTAGCCATGAAAGTTCCGAAGCATCGAGTCATGAAGGGAGTTGGCCCATGGTCATAATATATTGTCACATCAAGGAGGAATCCTATCATAGGGAGCTAGCAGAGTTGGCATCAAGAGTTGAAAATCACTAAGGAGAGGGTCCGTGGGTGCTACACAACCCGCGTTGAGAAACTAAAGGGAATGTGTCAAGTTAAATCGGTTCCATATGGAGCCATACAAACCATTTGGTTCGGTGACTTGAATTATCTTTGACCAAGATATCGATCCTCCCCTAAGGAGGGAGAGGAGAGAGGATTAGGGGGGGTAGGCCATCAAGTGGTATCGAGGATAATTTTGTCTATAGATCGTAGGAAAAGGGGATATAAGAGCTAATGCAGAATTGACTTCTGTAGGCAAGGGAGGCAGAGCGTGATACTTTGTTGAAGCTGTTGCAAGGCGTGCAATGGATGATAACCATTCTTTATGTGTAGAAAAATTTCCTTGGAAAGGTCTATTGTATAGAAAACATGGCGAATTTTCCCCAAAACAGATGAAAAACAACCAGGTGGGTTGTAGATGAATAAATATGGCCATTGAAGGTCATAAACATGGTTGAGGAGAAGTCCATTCGCAGAGGAGAAAAGTGGAGATGGACAAGGAGCTCAGTGAAATCCGAGCACAGATGGAGAAGCTAGCATTCAAAATGAAATAGAAGGAAAAGATACGCTGGAGGTATGAATGGACTTTGAAGAGGACAACTAAATGGCATGTTCAGAAGTTGTTGGCTAGAGGGGAGAAAAATATGGTAAAAATATGGCTGAGGTATGCTGAAAACATCAGTGAAAAAGGAAAGAGATATGGCAGGAGTCTTGTAGGTTGTCAGGTGGGAAATGAGGAGGGATCAGTGGATCTCGTAGACTGCTAGGTGGGCAGAGGAGACATCCCATATTTTTGGGTGGGAAAGAGAGAATATATGAGCTCAGTTGAGAATTCATGTCAGCAGAGGGAGTTGACAGATGAGACAGAGGCAGAGGAAAGACTTTGCTCAAGTGAAGATTCACGCAGAACTATGAATTGTGTGAATGAAGATGATGAGAAGTTGTAAACTTCCACCATCAAGGAGAAGGGTCAGAGGATCATCCTGATCATTGGGAGATTCGATATATTCCTACCAAGTGGCCAAGGAGAGGCTAGCATAGATATTGCATATGCAACAGAAGGACAACAAGTCGAGATTGTCGAGGAGAAAAAGGAACAAATAATGAAGTCTGTCCCAACCGGAGAGGAATGCCCAGTTGAGTCACTCACTCAGTGGGAATTAGAGTTAAAGGCACTAGAGGATTAGTTACACCATCCATAACCATAAGGTGGATGCCATAAGATATCCATGCCAGAGGAGACACTCCAGCATGAGTTGCAGTTGGAGGAAGCTGGACAGGAACCAGCCAAAGAAATGATAGCAAGAAATCTATTAGGAGGAGAATCTAAGAAGTAGCTCAGTGATGAGAAGTATGCAAGAGTGGAAGTTGCAGTTGAGTGGAAATATAAGGCCACAATATATAAAGAAGGCAACATGGGAGATCGATGTGATTTACTCAGAGACAAGGAATAAGTGCAACGAGCTAGTCTGCAAAATCAAATCCATTCAACGGAGCAGCTGAAAGAGGTGGCTTAGAAGATAAGGAAGTTGATGTTAGGATCAACAGAAGAAGTGATAAACATGAGGAAGATGGACATAAATGAATCTGTATGAGCAATGGGGATGATGCAGGAGCAGAATCAACGAAGCAGAGGAGCCGAGAGACAGCTCCAGAAGAAAGTTTGGGATCTAGGAGGATTTCAACCATGTTGGAAATATCATGAGTAGGAGCTCATGATTTTCATAGATGTGGAGTATGATGCAGGAGAATCACTCCACCTCAACACGTTCCAGTCTAATTTCATGCATGGTGTGCATTCAAGAAAAGGAGAGGCATCACCCTCTCATTTTTCCTCGAGAATCAAAGGCGTGATCCAGGAAATTAATGATGACAACCTGGAAGAGCCAATTTATTCCTTTTCACAAGATGGAGATAAGGTCCCCATTAAGTGGTTGACGGTAGGAGGGATATGTATCCGATTTGGAGTAGATTTCCATCATTGTAATTTTCCCATTAGATAGGCGTTTTGAACGGTGATTTGACACCACTAGTTTATCTTGCGAGGGAAGCTCATCAAGCCACTCTTGTATAAATCTTAGTATTGTTGAAAAGTAGAGAGGTTGGGTTGTAAGGAGAGAGCATATACTCAGTCGCATTTTGGACTCAAACGATTGTAGCTTGACATTCCACCATTAATAGAAAATGCCAATTTTTCCTGTTTTAAATTTCTGTGTAATGGATGATGTGTTATGAATGTCGTTTACATGCATTTGAATTGTAGATGAATGTTAGAAATCATCTGCAGGAATAGAGATATATTTTTCTATATGCAAGTGTGTTGAGTTAAGTATGGTTCTCTAGGCTAAGTGAAAGGAGTGCACGACAGAGAGAGGAAACTCTGTGAGCCGAAGCAAGGAGTGTGTATCTGAACTTAGTGGAGTCAGAAGAGAGACTACCAGGAGGGCATACCAGGATAATTCACATACTTGGGAGGAAATTTCAAGGTGGTTAAGTACCTTGGAAATAAAGATTGTGTGGAAGGAAGCATAGTTCAGAGTTGTTGAACACTTTGAAACACTCTGCCATGAGGGCATCAAGCTAGTGTGAGCATGCACAAGGAAAACATGACTAGAAGTTTTTTTACCCTTAAGAGAATCCCAGAATTATTGAACATTCTTAGGAAGGAAGGATTTGCAAGAGTGCATCGACAAATGAAAGGAGATGCCTTAAAACCTTCCATAAGGCTAAGGGAGAAGTTGTCGAAGAACTGATCCAAGTGCAAGGAGTGCGCCAAAGGTATTGTAAGTTCATATTACAAAGATTAGGAGGAGGGATTCAAGTTGCTAGGAGGGAAAAAAGAAGTCCACTGAAGGACACTGAGGAACTAGGAACCTTGGAGGTTTTCAAGTTGGGAAAAGTCACAAAAGAGTCTGCGCAGAACTCTGCAAGGAGTGAAGAAGGAGTTCGAGAACAACTTAAGTCTTGAAGGGGAAATTTGTGCTAAGTGTGCAAAGGAGTCGTAGATTTTTCAAAGTCCTGAAGACAAAGAAATCATCCATCGTCGAGGAGGATACAGGTGGTAGAAGATCGAGAGGTTCGGGAGCAGGAAATTTAGGAGGTTTGTCGAGAGAAAACAAGGGTCTGCGCGGATTTGCGAAGAGAGATTTGAATCCAGGTCATTAGATCTAGAAGGATACATGGCAGATATCTACGTAATTCGAAGGAAGAACCCTTCAGAGAAAAATCAAGAGGAGAATACTCGAAGCATTGGGGAAGCTAAAGAAATCCTTGCCATCCATAGAGATAGGATGCATGGCGAGAGACCAACACTTCGTTGAATCGCAAATCGGGAGAAGCAGAGTTGGGAGAAGGGAGGACTCGCGAAGTCTGAACTCATGATTTGATCACAACCGTTGATCGCAAAGAGGGTGTGGACCGTATATCTGGTCTCGAATAATTCACCGATTCGGGAATTGGGGAAAAGGGAGTAAGAAGCTCGTGAAATTTCCGAAGCACAGAGTCGTGAAGGGAGCTGGCCCATAGTCATAGTTCATGGTCATGTCAAAGAGGAATCCTAGCACAAGGAGCTAGCAACATTGGCGTCAAGAGTTGAAAAGCACTAAGGAGAGGGTCTGTGGGTGCCACACAACCTACACCGAGAAATTAAAGGGCCTATGTCAAATTAAATTGGTTCCATCTGGAGCCCGACAAACCATTCGGTTATGTGACTTGAACGATCCTAAACTGGGAGGTCGAGTAGCCCCTCAGG
Organism: Picea engelmannii; assembly: GCA_009831015.1. Taxonomy (NCBI): domain Eukaryota; kingdom Viridiplantae; phylum Streptophyta; class Pinopsida; order Pinales; family Pinaceae; genus Picea; species Picea engelmannii. The sequence continues at coordinate 18,104 of ML859088.1, read as the reverse complement.
AGGGAGAGGAGAGAGGATAAGGGGGGGGTAGGCCATCATTATCTTGTTATTTGATCTTAACTCCATTTCCCAATTGTATAGACTGGGTCTTGGTAAAATCTATTGTCCCTTTTATTCTAAATAAAATCTAAAAAAAGTATTTTCTATGGTTTCCCCCTTGTGCCGGAAAAGAACTAGTCTAAAGCAAGAAGAAAAATTATTGTGGTTACATTCGACAATCTCCTAAGTGCTAGTAGGGTTCAATTTGTTAAAGTAAATTTTAACATTTGAAGCATAGGTTTGGGAGGTAAAAACTTTTACTTATGGAGGAGTGGAAAAGAAAGGATCAAAATCCTCACACAAAATGTTTCATTTTCTGGAAAGTTCTAGTGGATGCCTTCCGTATTATAGGATTATGACTAGTGTGGGAGGTAGTCACTAGAAGGAAAATAAGGTTCAAGGGAAATACCTAGGTAATGGTGAAGGATAATTATAACTTGTCAAAGGAATTGTTTCATAGCCTTCATGATCAAAATATTAATTTCATGTGTGGTGCATCCTCTAAGGTTCAATCCAATGCTTGGAGAAAGAGATAGAAATAAAAATAGGACTTAGGTTTAATTGGTAGTAGGGATAAAGAGTGGTCTTCCTATGTGCAGGTAATGGAAAATAGTGCCATCATACTTAGACAAGACAAGGATGAACTATATCGGTAACTCAACCTCTAGTATGTATGAAACCAAACTAAGATATGTCTCTCTCTTTGTATAAGAAGCGGGTTATGTTTAGGAATGGTGGTGGAAAATGTTCTTGTTAGTGGTAACATTGGATAGGTACTTCCATATTGGCATGTGTCTAGCATGTGGAAATCATTGAGAGCCTTCTAAGTGTGAGACTTTACTTTAGTTAATGTAATTATTAAATTAAAGTGACTTTATTAGTAAATTGAGTTATTTAAGGAAAGTGTTAAAAGTAATTAGCATGTAATCTTAGCATGCGAATCTTAAGTGAGTGTGAGAAGTAATCTCAACTGTCAATCACTTGGGAGATTATAAATAGATTATAACTCATGATTATAAAATAAAGGATAGGGTGAAGGAAAATACATCTTTGATTAGATGACAAGATTGAGAACCTTGAGGAGAGATCAAGGTCGAATTTTTGGTGAGATTCTAAGGTCAGACACTTGTGTTGAGGGAGTCAACACAGAGACTTTGGTGAGAGATCAAGGTCAAGAATTTTGGTGAGATTCCAAGGTCAGGGATAACAAATAAGGACTTTTTCTAGTGTGGAGAGTGTAGAAGCAAAGAAAAACTTTTTCTTACACATGAATGAGGAGATATCACTAGTTGGGTGAAGATATTTTGTCCAAGTGGTGATGCAGAGAGGGTTGGATCATGAAGGGATATGATTCAAGATCTTGGATAGGTGGAGAAGGAATTCCATCTAGAGATCATATAGGTCAAGGAGAAGAGAGAGAAAATGTATCCATAAGTGGATTTTAGCTGATTGAAGCCATAGGAAAGGGGTGCGTAATACAAAGGTTTTCATACAGTATTTCCATACATTTACACGGGTTTCAATGGAGACAGACGCATATGTACGTGGTTTTGCTGAAGGAAATGTGTGTACACCTCGAAAATCATGCTATTATAGGGTCATACAACAACACATGCATTTTTAGGTTTGTCTATAGTGTATATTCTCTTAGCGGGTCATTTTCCCTATTATAGGAGCTCTAATTTGACCCTAATAAAAGAATATGAATATTGTTTTTCCCTTTGGGTTTTTTCTAGGGGTATCTACTCAAAAACATTGGTGTTTATGTGTGCATGATTTGGTTTCCAGTTTTTCTTTCGCTATATTTATTGAGTTAAATATTTCAACTGTGTATTTTTTTTTGTGCGCTACTAATATAATTGCAGTAAGGAAATCACTAGATAACAAAGCACCTAGGTGTTGGAGTAAGAGAAATTTCAACATGGTATCCGAGAAAGGTTTCTATGAGAGGGAACCTATCTCATGACGCACAACAACGAATATATGAGATATGAGTGACCACGAGAGAGATCAAGTTAAGATCTAGGGTTATAGGAGTATATCTATGGGATCAAGAGTGTCAAGGTGGGTGCTTGAAGGACTAAGCATAGATCCACTATTTTTTGCAGAAAATTTGTCAGATATGTAGAATATCATAGCAAATCTGTAAACCAGCAGGCAGAAATTGAAGGACGGATTTCAAGGAAACAACAACACTAAGGTAGAACTAGGGTTTTGCAGGTTTACAAAGTTGTACACATGTTATAGAAGGAGAAAATACATGCATACACGGGTTTCTTTGGAGACAATATCATATAAATAGGATGTAGTCAACACAGTCGCATACATACACGGGATATAGTGGTGATACAAGCATACAAGACAATACAGAGGCAATTTTAGCAAAAAAATTACGTTGGGTGGCTTGTTGACAAATGGCATAAGGCCAGGAAGCCAACAAGGATATCTCATATAGGTAGAGAAGGACTTCCATCTAGAGATATAATACATGTGAGAGCACATAGGAGAAAAGATGAACTTTTTCTCATGTTCTTATGTCATCCATTTAGGAGAAAAAATAGACTTTTTCTGAAGTGTTTGAGCCATGAAGGACAATGACTCAATGAGATCTCATATGGATGTATAATGATGTTCTTTTAGATATCTGAGGATGACAGATCTATTGGATTCAGTGACTCATATATGGATCAAACAAGTGTGTAGGGTAGGGTTCAAGGAAAGGAGAAAATGGGTAGCAAGGGAGATAACGATCAACCAACTGATCAAAGGACTGATCTTGAGGTTTATAGGGCTTGGATATTTTATGATTTGTATTCCTTGGGTGAAACATTATCCCAGGATGGGATCGTGTAAAAGGATCCAAGGGAATCTTGGATCATGGATCAATGTCAATGGTAGAGAACAGGGAGCGAGAGGCCCTCAAGGTTAAGCAGCTCAAAGGGAGTCAACCTTCAAGTTCAAGTGGGAATGAGCATCCTTCCAAGTCTGTCAGACAAGATTCATGGTACTAAATGACCATGCATGATGCTTAGAAGCAAGAGGCTTCTAGGATCATGTTCAAAGCCAATGATTCTTGAAATATGGTTCATAGCGAGTTAAATGGGATAAATTTTGTGTCACAGGGAGCGATCATTCAAGTGGATTGGAGAGAAGCCATGGTAGAAAATATAGTAGCGAAAACAAAGAAACATCTAGGTGGGACAAGTACCTTCCATGATAAGAGGGAGTGTTGATGTTAGTGGTGGCATCAGACAGGTACTTATGTATTGGCATGTGTCTAGCATGTGGAAGTCATTGAGAACCTTCTAACTGTGAGACTTTATTTTAGTTAATGAAATTATTAAAGTAAAGTGTTTTTATTATTAAATTGAGTTATTTAAGGAAAGTGCTAAAAGTAATTAGCATGTAATCTTAGCATGTGAATCTTAAGTGAGTGTGAGAAGTAATCTCAACCATCGGACAATTTGGATAATATTAGAAATAGATTATAACTTGTGATTATAAAAGCAAGGTTAGGGTGAAAGAGAAGACATATTTGGTGAGATGCCAAGATCGAGAACCTTGACAAGAGATCAAGGTCAAAATTTTGGTGAGATACCAAGGTTAGACACTTTTGTTGAGGGATTCAACACAAAGACTTTGGTGAGATATCAAGGTTGAGACTTTTGGTGAGATGCAAAGGTAGGGGATAGCAAAGAAGGACTTTTTCTAATGTGGAGACTGTAGAAGCAAAGAAGGACATTTGCTTACACATGAGTGAGGATATCTCATTGGTTGGATGAAGATATTTCATCCAAGTGTTGATGCAAAGAGGCTTGGATCACGAAGGACTGTGATTCAAACTCTTGGATAGGTGGAGAAGGAATTCCATCTAGAGATCATATAGGTCAAGTAGAAGAGAGAGTAAAGGAAACTGTAGGTGGGTTTTCAATGATTGAATCCACAAGAAAGGGATTTTTCGTATGGAAGTTGTTGTACAATATTAATTACATACATGCACGTAGGTTTCAATGGAAAAATTCACATATGTACATAGATTTTTTGAAGGAAAGGATCGTACACCTAGAAAAGCATGTTGGTACAGGGTCATACAACAACACATCCATTTCCAGGTTTGTCTACAGTGTATATTATCTTAATGGTCCATTGTTCCTCTTACAGGATCTTGGTTTTGACCCTAATAAAATCATTTGAGTATTGGTTTTCCCTTTGGGTTTTTTCCATGGGTATATACCCAAAAATATTGGTGTTTATGTGTGCATGATTTGGTTTCCAGTTTTCTTCCTCCAGATTTATTGAGTTGAATATTTCAGTAGTGTATTTTTGTTTTGTGAGCTGCTAATCTGATTGTAGTAAGGAAATCACTAGATGACAAAGTACCTAGGTTCTAGAGTAAGAGAAATTTTAACATAAAAGTTCATGGAAGGTGTAGGGAGTTTTGAAAGAAATTTTTTTCTTCTAGTTGAACTTATCAAACAAAATATTGACTTGGGATGTACTCCAAAGATATTCTTAGGATAAACCACGTATATTATATTTTGCAAAGAACATGAGGAATCTATATACCACCTTTTGTTTTTAATTTTACTTGTCCAAAAAAGTGAGAAAAATTGGTAAGACTCTTCTGGGAGGTGATAGAAATTGGATAGGGGATTCTTTAATACAAGATTTTAAAAACTAGGTAGAGGACAAGGAGGTAAAGGAATCTAAATCTCTCCCCATATAAATTATATAGGAATTTGAGGAATGAAAATATGTTTGAAGACACATCCTTCTCACCATCACAAGTCTTATATAGGGTGAAATATTGTTATGAGAAATACAAAGTAGAAGAAAAGGAAAAGATGCAAAGGTAGATAGGAATTTTGGAGGTTGATGAAGAATGGCCTTGGGTAATTTTCGATGAAGCATCTCAAAAAAATCCTAGTAAGACTAGTGCATGTGTAAAATTATATATATATCCCTCCTATTACTACTCTTTCTCTTTAGGGCTAGAGAATGGATCAAATAAATGGGAAAAAATGTCAACTTTAACAACTCTCTTGACAATTTCCATAGAGAAAGGGGTAAATAGGCTTTAGGTTTTTGGGGACTCCAATTTAGTGGTAAATTGGTTGAATAGGGAAGTTCAATTTCAAAATATGGGGATCAACAATATTATGCACTAGTTATCGAAGTTAATAATGGAGTTTATTGACATATCTTTCAAGCATGGTTATAGAGAGATAAATCAAGAAGTGGACAAGCTATTTGTTGGCGACAGAAGTCACTCCTGGATTTCTTGCAGGAGAAGAGCCCGACGCCCATCAGTTTTTTAATGTCACGATTTGTTTAAAAGAGGTGATATAATGGAGGAAAACTCAAGGAGGTATCACTCTAACTCAGGAACTGAGTCTGGTGCATATGGTGACAAAGGAGGTATTGATCCAACTTCAGCCAGTGGGTTGATAAAAGGGTGAGTAGGTGGAAGACTTAGTGAGGATAATGAACAAACATCTTTGGGCAACGGGCTTACGACTGTTTGCAGAAGAAAGACACTGAAGGCAAGATCCACTTGGTTTAGGGTCTTCAAGAAACCGAGGAGGACTTGACTGGATCCTCCAATTCCAAGTCACTCAGCGCTGAGAAAATCACAAGAACTAGCTAGAAACATCATAACTGCTACAGTGATCCTACCAACATCATCCTATAACAGCTATAGCTCGACTGGATCCTCCAATTCCGAGCGATTCTAAAACAGTGTAACAAAGACGTAAAAGAAACTGGCATTCATCAGGAAAGAAGTCTCAAGAGTGCATACATAACCAGAGTATCGGTGCTTCATTAAAGATTTACAACCGGGAGCTCAGCTCAACCATCGATAGATACAAAAATGGCGAAAACGCCTTCATATACTCAAAACAACAACAACAGCGAAATCAAGACACTGCATTGAAAGCTTTGCGTCTACATGGCTTCTGACAGTCAACATATGAAAGATAATGCAACTTATGTCAGACGCAATCTTAATTCTTTGACAGTTCCAACGGCGAATCGACGTGCCTTAAATTCATGGCTGTGCTTTCCCATTAAGGCGGAGGCGATGTCTAACCACCACCAACTGCTTCAATAACTGCAACATTGGGATTGAGGATGGCCCGGCCAACTCGGCACCTTCTGGACATGGAGGGCCTCCCATGCAGCCACCTGGAATAACCGGTCGGCTCAAATGATATGCGGGGAGGACAGCGTGGAAGGTGGGGTACGGGAACGAAGTGATGAGGCCATGACAGCGGAGAGAGAGAGAGAGATTGCAAGGGGGGACACATGGAAAAATGTGATAAGCGAAGGAGGTGGAGGAATAGATGTGATGGACACATTTGGGGGGAGGCTATCGTGGAGGGAAGGAGACACGCGGAAGATGGTGTGTGGATGATGAGAAGAAAGACCACGTGGACCATAGAGGAGAGGTAAATGGATGACACATGGCAGCAGGAGAACGGTGGTTGGAAGGTGATACGACGGGAGAAGGGCCCATGCGCGCTTAAACACAGAGAAGCCGAGGATGATGTGGATCGCGTGAGCGCCGTCGATCTGGGCGTTAAGATCTCAGTCGTTGGAAAGTTGCGAGTCCGATTCCGGACCCCCCCCCGGCTTAAAGGTAGAAAGGCATGGGGCTTCCGGAATTTCCTTCATCGACGTTGATCCGGGCGTGCTGATCTGGGCCGTCGAAGAGGTGCGCCCCAGATTCCGGACCCCCCCCCACTTAAAGGTAGAAAGGCAGGGGGGGTCCGAAATTTCCTTCATCGTCGTTGATCCGAGCGCGCTGATCTGGGCCGTCGTAGAGGTGCGCCCCGGATTTCGGACCCCCCCCTGCTTAAAGGTAGAAAGGCGAGGGTGGTCCGGAATCGCACCTGCATCGTTGATCCAGGTGCCGCGATCTTGGCCGTCCAAACTTTCTTTTCGATTAATCATGGGTGCATTAGCACCCAAACTTAGGACAAGTGGGTTTTTGACCCATTCATTTACATTCTAACCCCCCCTACAAGAAATATCGCTAACATCTGGCTCCAAGGGGGATAGAGTTGTCCCTGTGATGCTCTAAGAACTCTTTTGCAGATTCAGTGCCTTTGTTGTTGGGCTATGGAGTCATTTATTAGTCCGAAAAACAAAAACATAAACAATATGTACAAAACGAAACAAAAAGAGCCAATTGTGGCTCACAAGAAACACTTTTTTAGGAAATGCCCATTCACTGGGCCATTAAAAACTTCTTCGCCTTCCAGATCCTGCAACCTGTAAGTGTTGTTTGAACATGCTTCAAATATCTTGAAAGGCCCCAGCCAGAGGGCATCAAATTTACTGTGTTTGCCCTTGTCCTGTCTGGGTGCGTCCCACTTGAGTACCAGGTCACCCTCCTTGAATTCCTTCTTTTTATTCTTCCTGTCGAAAGCCTGCTTGATCTTCTGCTGATGATTATAGGCTCTGCTCATGACCTGTTCTCTGATCTGCTGCACCTCCACCATCTGATGAATCCTTCTGAGTACATGATTAGGTTCTCCTTCAAGGACCTGGAGGAAATTTGCCACAGGTAAGGCAAGCTGAGTGGGAAAAACGACCTCTATTCTGTAAACCAGTTGGAAAGGTGAGAGACCCAGGGACTTCTTGGTTGTCACTCAATCGGCCCAGAGAGCAAATTTGAGCTTTGAGTCCCAGGCCTTCTGATTGTCCTCCAGTAGCTTTTTGATAAGCTTGATCAGACTTTTATTGGAGGACTTTGCCAGTCCGTTTCCTTGAGGATAGTATGGAGTAGAGTGAACCAATGAAATCCCAAATTGTTCACAAAACTTGATCAGAAGCTCAGACCTGAAGGGGGAGGCATTGTCGGTGACGATTCTGCTTGGACAACCAAATATGGCTATGATGTCTTCCAAGAAGCTAATGATTACTTTGTGAGAAGTGCTCATGGTGGGGACAACCTCTATCCACTTGGTGAAATAATCAGTTGCAGTGAGGATCCATCTGTGCTGGCCACTTGAGGGAGGATGAATCTCTCCGATGAAATCCAATCCCCACTGCTGAAAGGGTGTTGAAACTACTACAGGTTTTAATGGGAGGGATTTGAGTTGTTGTTTACCTGAGAATTTATGGAATTTAATGCAAGCCCTGACTTCTCTGCAGACATCAGTAAACAAAGTAGGCCAGTAATACCCATCCCAGAGGATTTTGTGGGCTGTGGTCTTCCAAAAATGATGACCTCCGCAGAGACTGCTATGAAAATCGAGCATCACCTTCTAAGCTTGCAGCGGGTCCAGACATCTTAGTAGTATTCCCAGAGGGTCTCTCCAATACAAGGCTCGATCAATAAGGCAGTATTTGACCGCTTTGAGCTTTAAATCCCTGGCCCTACTCTTTCCCAGTCTGTCAGGGGGCTTTAATTCCTGCAGAAAGTACAAGATGTCCCTGTACCAGGGACATGCTGCTAGTGGTATGGTGACCTGGGAATTACTGCTGGATGACTCAGCTTGCTCATTGATGCAGTTAATCTCCAGAGTTTTGTAATTGGATTCAGCCAACAACTTGGCCAAACCTTGCCCCTTTATCAGCTTGGTGGGCTTAATTTTCAGGTCAAATTCCAGGATCTTGGCGATCCATTTGCCCCTTCTCCCATCTATGTCAGGCTGTATAAGGATGTCCTTCATAGAAGTTGAGGGGACATATGCAGTGATTTTTTAGTGCAAAACATAGATTCTGAAATCTTTGAGGGCTTTCACCAATGCGTAGGCCTGCTTTTCCATGATCTCATATCTGAGTTCAGCATCTCTTAATGCCTTGCTGAAGAAGGCAATGGGTTGCTCTCGCCCTTGATCGTTTCTCTGCAATAGGACTGCTGCTATTGAGTCATCAGAAGCAAATGAGAAAATCAGGAAATCTTTAGAATAATCGGGACTGATTAGCACAGGTGCCTCAGTCAATGCTTTCTTTATCTAGGCAAAATATCCCCTGGATTCAGCAGTCCACTTTATTTCATGGCCCTTCCTGAGCATGGTTGTAATGTGTTTCATCAGCTCGACGAAGTTTGAGACGAATCTCCTCAGAAAGTTGACCTTCCCCAAAAATTCCTGAACTTCTTTCTTAGACCGGGGAAGTGACAGGGCCTGAATCGCTTCCACCCTGCCTGGGTCAATCCTTACCCCTTCTGCTGACACTATGTGACCTAGTAGCTTTCCCTTCTACATAGAAAATAGTGATTTCTTGGGGTTTAAAGATAGGCCATATCTCCGACATTTCAGGAAAACTCTCTTTAAGTGACAACAGTGCTCTTTATCAGTCTTAGAGAAGACCGTGATGTCATCCAGATATATCACCACAAACTGGTCCTTTTCCCCGATGAAGGCTATGTCCATGGCTCGCTGAAACGTTGCTCCTGCATTTATCAGCCCAAAAGGCATTTTGGCATACATGAATGTGCCCCAAGGAGTGATGAAGGTTGTTTTTTCTCTGTCCTCAGGTATGACTGATATCTGATTATATCCAGAGAAACCATCAATCATGGACATCCTAGATGCGCCAGTGACCCTCTATAATATGTGTTCCATGTTGGGCAAGGGGTAATTGTCCTTCCTCGAACTTCTGTTCAGGTTCCTGAAATCGACACAGAGTCTAATTTCTCCACTTTTCTTTCTCACTGGGACCAAATTGGCTACCCATTCAGAATATCTCAAGGGGACAATGATCTGGGCCTCCAGCAGCTTATTCACTTCCTTCTCCATGACAGGTAGCAGCATGGGATTTATATGTCTCAACTTCTGTTTGAACGGCTTAGCCTCCTCTTTTAGTGGGATCTTGTGCTCGATGACTGATGTGTCATACGTTTTGAGGTCTTTGTAGGTCCATGCAAACACATCAGCAAACTCTTTCAGCAACTTGATATATTCGATCCTCTGCCCCTCGGTCAAACTTCGTGACAGCTTGACAAACTTTGGCTCCTTAGGAGTGCCTATGTTGCATTCATCTGTGTCATCATCATCACCTGAGACCCTACCCTTTAATGCCACATCATTCCCGTCGAACAATCTTTCTAACGGGATCAGTCCTCTCGGAATGTGATTGTTCAGTAGCTGAATGATCCGGTGATCAACAATTCTATTCACAAATTCCCCGGGGTGATGGTCCTCTTCCTCTTCAGGGTTCTCATCTATGTGCATTGTGGAAAAGTCATCAATGGACTGGAGAAATTTCTCAATTTCTTGATCATCTTCAAACACCTTCCATTGTTTGACATTGTCTGGTATAGAAGGTCTGTATTTTATTTCAACGTCAAACCTGGCAGTGGGCGAAGTGGGAACTTCGAGCACGCTAGCTGTGAAAGCTAAACGGTCGGCCGAGGCATTTTCCTCCCTTGGAATATAAGAAATGTTAAAATCTAGGAAGAAATTATCAACCAGGTCCCATACCTCGTTACTGTAATTCCTGAGCCGAGGATGCTTAGTCTGATAAACATTTTTGACCTGCTGGATGATCAACTCGGCATCTCCAAACACGACCATCTCTTTAATTCCCATTTCCTTGGCAGCTCTTACTCCCAGAACCAGAGCTTCATACTCTGCCACATTATTGGTCACCTCGAATTCCAGCCTGTATGACAGAGAGATGGTCTCATGAAAAGGTGATATAAATATCACCCCGGCACCTACACCCATACTGGAGGAAGCTCCATCAAAGAACATCTTCCAAACAGAGGAAGCTGGAGGGGAGGTCTCCTGATTAAGGATGGGCTGCTTTCTGATCTGCAAAGAAGCTTCAGGGGTGTGGGTGAGTTGTAGTAAACTGGAGCCTAAATCGGTGTCCAAGGCATAAATGGGATGATTGGTAGGGTTGGGCTCGTCACTGACAATGTAGGCTAGCTGGGCTTCTCTGTATAATCTCCTATGTTCCCCTCCAAAGACCGGAATGGTGGCATATGTGAGATCCATCTGTAACGTCCCTCCAAGTCTCTTGATCCAAGACCTTGACAACAGCATGC
>ML859087.1:27875-40999 GCA_009831015.1 Picea engelmannii | reverse complement strand
TTATGTTTAATCCCATGAATCTAGATGAAGTGTGTGTACAAGATACTCATTTATAAGCCAGGGGAAAGAACGATACTCATGAAGGTTTCAAGAAGACATACAACCAGGGAGACAAAGGGAAGAAGAAATTCAAAGGCAATGGCAGGAAGAATGCTGCTATGAAGAAGGAAGGAGAAAAGTTCACATGTAAACATTGTTAAAAGGATGGCCATGATGAAGACCATTGTTGGAAGCTTCATCCTGAGCGCAGAACCAAGAAGTTTGGAAACAACAACAAAGGGAAGTCAAATACTGTTGCAACTGCTTTACAAGATTTGGGTTCGGATTTTGGAGATGAGACAAAGATCGCAGCAATGGGTTACCAAGGTAATAATTATGTTGCTAGAACTAGCTCTTCAATTAATGTGTTATCACCCAATAAATTATGGGAATCAACTTATGACTTGGATATTATTGATATTATATGTATCTAGTGTTCTTATTGGAAATTCATTTTTCATTTTTTGCAAAAAGGAAAAAGAGAAAAGAAAAGAAAAAGAAAAAGAGAAAAGAAAAGAAAAGAAAAATAAAAAGAAAAGAGGGCAACAAGATTTGAAATAAAAAGCCCCATGCAATAACAGTGACTTGGTCATACCTTTCAAGCATGACCAAGTTCTTTTAAATTTCCAATGTTGATAGGCTAGTGAATACATATGATCAGACCATCTAATCCTGACCAGATAACCCCTAGGTTAGAACTAGTGAATACATCTGATCAGACCCTCTAATCCTGATCTGATAGCCCTTAGGAAAAATAATACTTTAACCCAACAGTTTAATTTCGGTTTTTGTCTTGTGAAGTAGGTTAGAGTGTAGACTAATTGCTTGGCCTACCTTGCCCAAATAAAACCATATTGATGAAGTTGTTACCCCATGACTCCAATGCCTAAGTCTAGTCGAAATAATGTCCCCCTGGTGACGTGTATGAGAAAAACTGAAGAAAACCCATGAAAAAGCACTAATCCTAAGTTTTCCGTGCACATGACATTTTCCACCCCGGACATATGTTCCGGTCACTTTCCAGTGGTCCAGATCGCATCGCTCAGATCAACGGCTCACATTTGATTCCGGACCCCCCCTCCTTTCTACCTTTAATGGAGGGGGGGGGGTCCGGAATTGGTTATAAAGCAGGCGCAGATCTGAACGGCCATAAGCCGAGCGCTCTAATCGATGATCCAAATTAGATTTCGGACCCCCCCCTCCGTTCTACCTTTAATGGAGGGGGGGGGGTCCAGAATTGGTATCAAAGAACGTACAAATATTTACGGTCAGAAATCCATCACGTGGATCAACGAATCACGATGGATTCCGGACCCCCCATGGTGTTCTACTTTTAATCAAAGGGGGGGGGTTTGGAATGAATATTCCTTCCAGCAGGCCCCTTGTTACACATGGCATGTTTCTATTGGTCTAGAGGTCAAATCCTCTGCCTTCTACCTGACATCCCATCACCCCTGGACGTCATCCTCCAATATCCCCACTCGACCCACTTGTTACTGGGGACGGGTCACTTCCCATAACCTCCGGCAGTCCAGGTTGTTAGTCCCATAACTCCCTTCACTCATGAACAACCCCCTTTGGTGACTTTCACCCCCCAATCACCAACCTCCACGTCAGTCATCCGTATACTTTGGTTACCGTTACCTGCCATATCACCCCAAGTGGCCCGTTGTCCATTAATAACTAGATAATATGCTCGTTGTCATGCTGACCATTTTCCCACGTCCGACCGACCCAGTTTTGAATAAAAATACCGTTGTGCCCATTTTCACTCGTTATTCATCCCTCGCGCCAGAACCATCCATCACACCAGAGAACGTATCTATCGTCTTCCCATTGCTTCCCTGTCATTTTCCTCCACCCCCAGTAGACCCCACTAACGTTGTTTGTTGCAGGTACAGTTGTTGATATGGCGTCCAAAACAAAGCAAGCTGAAGAAGAAGAGAATCCGTTCGTTCCTCCTCCGGTGGACCTGGATAAAATTCCCCTGGTCGATAAGGACCATTTGATAGCCGATACCATTTGCATTTTTGACTTCTCAGATCTCCAGTCGTGGCTCCGGGAAGTTTTCCTGGACCAGAGTGACGAAATTGGACTCTGGGAGTCCAATTTTCCCCTATATCTGTTCCCCCAAATCCACCATCTCCCAGAATTTGCACTCAAGTCCCAAGCTCACTACGTCCCCGACCAAAGAGCCATTGTTTCTTTGTCTGGGGACGTCCTCTTCTTCATCACCCCAGAGGATATCGACCAGATGATGAAGATAACCCGCCCATAATCTGCGTCCCCATTCAACCTGGAAATCCTCACTGAGCTTTAGCAAAAGATGACTTTCCCGCAGAGAGCTCAGATAGTCGAGCTTTTCCTCCCCACTTTCGCTCTGCTCCCGACCACAAATCCCCCGTACCCTTCTTCTTTGTTTTCCGCCAAAGGAAATCAGATTATTTCCTCCCTGTGTGCCCTGCTTGGGTACTATTCCGATAAATGGGTAGACGAACCCATCCTGGGTTTCCTTTCTATCTTCTCAAATGACGAACAACCGACCATGCAGTTTGATTACAACACTTTCCTAGCCAATAACATCCATGAACAATTGGTTAATTTTTCCACATAAGGTATCTTCAGGTATTCATCCATTCTGGCCTACATGTTCATCTACTTCCAAGCAGACAAGTTCAATTTCTCCATGCAGAAGATGGACGTCGACGGGAAGCCACAACCAGTCACAGCGTGGACTTCTCTGCTGAAATACAATTCTGCTGAATACAATTTCACAGTGTTCATCGATCAGTTTTACCACCTTGTGGTAAGCATGTTGAGTGGCATGCCTGAGCCACGAATAAATGACGAAGTCCGAAGGATTCTGCACCTCTCAGACAATGCGAAGACGAGAGACTGGTACTTGTATCAGAATCACTCTGAAATCTGAGTTTATGGGTGCGAGTTGGAACCGTACAAGATTCCGAGATATATACCGGTAAGGATTTTCGCACTAGAATATATTAGAAAAATTATGAATTCTGATGATATTCACTTTGTTTCCCTTAAAAAGAAACAACAATTATGGATTAAAGGGAAGATAGGCTCTTTCATTTGCAATAGTAGAAGCGCAGGTGATGAAGCAGACAAACTATTGAGGGAAATGAAATTTCTGAAAAGTTTCACCTGGCGTTATGATCCCTGTGGGATCATTTCTGAGATGAGAGTCAAGAATAAGAATGCCCCATATGTGCATGAGCCCAGGCCGAAAATCGAGAGATTTGCTAATCAAACAGAATGGGAGCCTGATACGTTGGTGGGCGTGGAACCAACTATCAGAATGGAAAGGCAGGTATCCTCAACAAGCACACCACCCACTGCCACACCTCAGAATCCCAAGGAAAAGAGGCCCCGGCAAGAATCATCTTCCCCGGTAGAAGAGGTGTCATCGGAGGAATTTAAAATGCACGCCAAAAAGCCGAGGAAAGTTCCAACTACAGGCACGACAGTGGAGCAAGAGATCACGACCACCACAATGACCACCACCAGGGCTAAGCAACTCAGTTTTCCTTTCGGCTCCAGTCAACTTAAGGAAGTGGCAAAAGCATTAAAATCCTCAGATTCTCCCTTGGATACTCCGCCAAGATAGACTGGGCCCAAGTTGGGCATTTTTGAAAATTATGACACGATCAAAAAGAAGAACCAGACGCTCACCAGCAACACTTATGCATTGTTCCAGAAGCAGTCATCCACGGCCCAGCATAGACTTCTTTCAACATTTGATACAGAGAAGGGTAGGATGCGTATGGCATTCCTCCAAGCACAAGTTCCTGATCCCAAGGTGATATCTGATTACAAGAGGGCTACGTTTGAGTTTTAGGCAAAAGATGTGCATCCGGCAGATCAGATGGATCTGCATAAGAAAACTGGGGAGATGATTTCCCACACTTTAGCCCGCGTTTCAACTTCTGCGTCAAAGTTTCGGGTAGCATTGAGCAATGCCCAGACCCAACTGAAGCTGGAAAAAATGTCTTCCTTCGCGAAAGACAACAGGATAAAGACTTTGGAGGAGCTGGTCCTCAAGATCGGTTATAACCCGACGAACGCCAAGGCTGCTGAAGAAATGATTAAAAAGAAAAATGCTGACATCGCCTCACTGAGAAATAAGATAAAGCTCCCTCCAACAGAGGATCCACAGCCAAAAGAAATGGCTGAAAAGGAAAGTGAAAAAGATGAGATGCTGAAATTACTCCTGGAGCAGAATGCGCAGTTAAAGGAGATGGAGGCAGAGATGGAGAGACTGCTCAAGGAGAAAGAGCAGACAAATCCAATGGAAGGCATTCCACTGAGTGTTATCCCAATTGCAACACCAACGGTGACAGTCATTCCATCTGCGACTGCAGTACCCCTACCAGAAGGAGCTACAGACCTGGCCAAGTCTATGGAGAGAATGAACCTGCAAGAGTCAGAAATCAGCAGGCTTAAGAAAGAGGTGGAGAATCTCCAAGAGCTAAAGGCTTCTTTCCAAACAAGTCTGTCTAGAGAAAAAYAGGTGAATGAGMAGATCAGGAAGGAGTTGCAGCAKCTCCAGAAACAGACAGYGGCAGGAAAGACCTTGGCTGAGGTTAAAGAACTTGTGTGGACGGATATTTCTAAATCCATTAATGAAATCTGGCCAATGGTTCAAATCATGTTTGAACAGAATGAGTTGCTCGAGAGGAGCAAACAGGCYGTGGAGAAAATCARAACTGAACTGGGAGACATGCCAGCCCAAGCGAATGAAATCATAAGRTTCCTGAATTCTAAGAYCCGGGAGGAACTCGAGGAATTGAAAATCGAAGACAGGACCGAGACCATATTGGAGGTGAAAAGAGTTCTAACCAAAAGAGGTCTCATGCTACAGCTTGAAGAGAAGATCCAAGTCATGGACCAAGGAGTGCAGAGGTTCTTCAGTAAAATAGTTTCTCTGCAACGAAAGGGCCTGCTTGGTATGAAGGTCATTAATGACAAGTTAATGACCCTCCTTGATTATAAGAAAAAGTTGACTGAAGTGTCTCGGGACGGTTCCAAGTTTGCAGCTATACAGGCAAGTATCACAGGAAGAGCATTCATGGAGGCCTTGCAGTTGGATATTAGTATGCAGCATGAGATTAAGCACATATTCATCATCAAGCCCACATTTGCTAAGTACACAGACATGGACGAAGTGTACCAGAGGTTGCTTAAAGTCACAGTGCCAGGTCACATCAGATGGGAAGAACTGTGTGATCTACTAGACTAAGCAGATGAGTTGTTGCGTCCAGTCAGCTGTCCTGTCAGCAGAGGTTGCGGAGACACCTCGCCAACGGCCTACCCCTAAAATTCAGTATACAGTTGTAATGAGTCATCAAAGAAGTTTTGATTAGTTAAGGTAGTTAGTCTAAAAATAGTATGAGCACGTCCCGATCAATTATGACGGGAGCGTATGTATTTTGTTTTATAAATACTTCATTTTCCGATGTATTGAGGGTTGTTGATTTGCACACCCGATTGCTGTCAAGCTGTATCATTTTTGAAGAGACTCACCATTAATAAAGAAGAGGCATTTTACAGGATTCTTGTGTATGTTCACTGGTGATGTGATTCTCTGAGTTAATGTTTTCTTTCTCCGTATTTCATTTTGTTGTTTGAATCTAATCTTTAGGAATAGCATTATGTTGCAGGATTTATCTCTGATAGCCTGTTTCCGATTCTAGATATTTAAGTGTTTATCTTCTAAATATCTTCAATTAAGATATTCTTAAGTGCTTGTTAGTTGAAGTTATTTTCCTCATCTGTTCTTCCATTCATCATTTAAAATACGAAAAGATCCAGTGAATGTATTACCTCGCCTTGTGAAAAACTTCTTTGGCGTTTCTGGTTATTTCTCAGAATTGATTAAACACTGACCCCATAGCCCAATGGATGTGTAGTTTGTCTCAACGAACTTTTAAAACCCTTTAAAACAAAACCAACGATTTCTTTAACTAGCCTAATATCTGAAAATAAAACAAAGCTAAATCATACAGAGAGATCCCTCTCTGGAGCTGGAAGGGCTAGATCCCAGCTCTAAAGTGGTTGGTTAAGGTTACCTTAGTAGATTTCTTCTTTTTCAACCTCTAGGAAATTTACCGAGTGATAATATAAATGGCGACTCCACTGGGGACTTAGAGAAGAAAGTAATATTTAGAGGTTGATTAACTCTGTATATATTACTTCCATTATCTTTCCTGGTACCTTTGTCCCTCTATGACTGTCCCTCCAGCAGTACAACCTAATATCGAGCCTGGACTATCGAATCAAACTCATATTGCGTCAAACCTTTTTGACTTAATCCTCCAAACAACAAATAACTGGGAAGAGCTCGAACGTTCGTGGGAAGCCATCGAACGTGACATAGTTTCTCAGGAACAAGTGGAAGTTAGACGACGTCAGCATAGAAATCTCCCTTAGTTTGTATTTATCATAAAATAAATATATATATATATATAACCCAAAAAGAGTTCTGGCTCCCAAGAAAGTCCACACTCGATCTCATCCAGACCCAGATCTCTCTGCGGCATTAGATAACCTTGAGAAATTATTGAGGCGAAAGACCTTCGTTTCCAGTTCAACGAGCAGTACTCCACTTCACAAGTCTCCTTCTTTTTCCGGAGAACCAGATAGCTTACAAAGCCTTGATATTGAGCCTTTTCCGCTACGAAACCTAGTTAGAGCTCGGTCTGAAACCTTTGTGTCTAAGCTCATCTTCGACCCAACTATGGTGCAACCTCAAACCCCCGAAGTCTTGTCTCCTACGACTAAGCTACGAATCAATACCTCAACCCCACCTAGTCCTTCATCACCCTCGTCTTCAATTGCTACCTCTCCTACCACCCCGATTGTCATTCTGCCTCCTCCGCCCATCATGGTAGCTCGATATGCACCTTTGATGTTGGATGCACCTCTGCATGCCATGTCCCAAGACTACTAGACAAGGCTGCCACAATTTGATGCAACCAGAGTAGTAAACGCACAACAACATGTAGATAAAATGAATGACTACTTGGATTTACAAGAAGTCGACGTTCAGATGAGACTGTTCGCCCAGAGTCTGACAGGGGACGTCAAGAAATGGTTCAAAGCCTTACCCACCGCATCAATCCTTGACCTTGTCGCGTTCCAAAGAAGTTTTCTTGACAGATGGGAGGTAAAGAAAAACCCTCTCCAGATACTGTCAAAATACGAGAATATAAAAAGAAATCAAGGTGAAAGTGTCCAAGATTATTGTACACGTTTTAACAATTTATATAATGCAATCCCAACTGAGATCAAACCTCCCCAAGGTTTGGAATTGATTAAATTCCCTGACAGATTTGATGCGGACATGTCTTACCAATTGAGAGAA
Organism: Picea engelmannii; assembly: GCA_009831015.1. Lineage (NCBI taxonomy): Eukaryota > Viridiplantae > Streptophyta > Pinopsida > Pinales > Pinaceae > Picea > Picea engelmannii. The sequence continues at coordinate 33,576 of ML859087.1, read as the reverse complement.
AGAAATGTTGCCACCCTTGAAGACATGCAGAAAAGCGCTATTAGTGTGGAGGCTAATTTGTTGGCAAAACGGGCGCGTCAAAGAACAGAAAGGAGAGTCACGATCAAAGAAGAACCTTCCATGTCAAACACTGATTCTAAATTGGATTCTGTGGTCAGATCATTGGCGTTATTGTTAGAAAGATCAAGTATTTCAGACAGGAATCCTCCGAGAGACGACACACCTGCTCCTCAGATTCAGAACCCCAATTTTAGGAGAAACCCTCCTCAAATCAGATAAAGAGATCAAAGAGATCAAAGAGATCAAAGAGATCCTAATCAGCCGATCAGGCCTCCCTTGCAAGAAAACTATGCTGACGATGGGGGGGAAGTAAATGAGGAATTGTAGGACACTCATATCAACCTCATGGGCATTCATGATAATGATGCCATTTTCCTTACTCAAGAAGAATAGGAACTCTTCCTGCTAAATCAAACAAAGGTAAGTGAGGAGGCCGAGGATGCAGGACAACAGACCTATGAAAACGATATCTTGGAGGTGCACCATCAATACAATCTGCGAAGTAGGAAGGCAGAAGGAAATTCCTCGGAGAAGACGTCTGGAACACAGAAGGTATCTGAGACTGAGAAGACCCCCGAGAAGGTTACGGCTGAAAAATATTCTGAGAAAGGTAAAATTGATGCTCCAGTGAAGAAAAACATCACCATACTGAAAATCCCGGCACAGCCCAAAGTTTCACCTGTTAACCTATCTAGTACTTCTGACCGGAGGGAGATGGACCAAACAGAATCAACGAGTCAGACCCGAACACCAGCACCTTTTAGCCTAGAGGCAGAATTGGCCAAAATTAAAATTCCCATCCCACTGACATAGTTGATAAGCCGAGGCGGTTATCGTTCACAGGTACTAAAGGAATTAGCCATTGAGCCTGGCATAGAAACCAAAGCCTTGACTATTGGATCAGTGACTCACTCAGACACTGTGAACCTCGCTGACGATCGCCCCGAACTCCTTTTCGGACCTGCAGTGGATGGTCGAGATGATACCGGTGATGTAGCTCCCTTTTATATCAGTTTGAACATACATGATTTGATATTTCATAACGCCATGTTGGATTCAGGTGCCTCACACAATTTGATGCCTAAATCAGTAATGGAAAAGCTGTGATTGGAGGTCACTGGGCCTTACAAAGATCTACACTCGTTTGACTCCAGCAAAGTCAAATGTATCGGTCTGATTAAAGACCTCTGCATCACCCTGGTTCAAATTCCTTCAAAAAGCATGGTAATGGACGTGGTGGTTGCAGACATCCCGCCAAAATATGGTATGTTGCTATCCCATTCTTGGGTAGCTAAGTTGAAAGGAACCCTGTAGCTGGACATGTCTTATGCCACTATACCAGTGTTCGGACAACAGAGGAGATTATACAAAGAAACACTAATGAAGTATATGGTTAGCAGTCAAGAAAAACCTCACAATTACCCCCTTTACTCTGCTCACTCTTATTTAGACTCGTTCATCTTGTACAATAACGGTAATATGGAAGAACACGATACTCAGTTGATAGAATATGTAGCTAGTCAAGACGAAGGTCCAGAAAACGGTGAGGCAGCAAAAATGGATAATGTAATTACTGAAGAGTTCCCCGCTGATTTCTGGAGCATGGATTTTGATGGGGCTGTGAATAAAGAAGGAGCAGGAGCTGGTGTCTGGTTACATAATCATCAAAAAAGGTATTCAGAAAATCATTCCTATAAGTTAAACTTCCATTGCACTAACAACGTTGCTGAATACGAAGCTTTAATGCTAGGACTGAAGCTGTTGAAAAAGGTGGGTGCTAAGCAAATAATGGTAAGAGGTGATTCTGAATTGATTATTAAACAAATTAAGGGTGAATATGTTGCAAAACATCCACGCCTCAGAGCATACAGGAATGCTGCTCTCGATGCTTTGAAATGTTTTAACGAGGTAGACTTGCAGGTCATGCCTAGAGGACAGAATATTCTGGCGGACGAATTAGCTACGTCTGCTGCTTCCTGCAAGATCCCTTTCCAACAAACTCACTCATACACGGTGGAAGTGAAATGCAGACCGACAGTGCCTGATAATATCAGGTACTGGCAAGTGTTTGGAAATGACGATCAGATAGAGGACTTTCTGCAATGCAAGAACGATTTTGGATGTACAAACATAGATGTAGAAAATGAAAAAGAGAATGTAAATAATTCTGAATTTTAAGTAGATAGTGTGAATATTGTAAATACGGTGCATACACAAGATACAGTGGAATCAGGAAAGTTAAGCGATGACGAACTGGAGGCTGAATTTTTGCAATTGAAGAGCAATATTTTACCTAGAGGTCTTGTCCCTTTAGAAGATCTGTTTGATAATGATGACGTAGCTAAGAAGCCCAAAATAGAATCCCATGGGAAAGAGGTAGAATACTTAAATATAGGAACTGAAGAGAAACCTAAGATAGTTAAATTGTCCAAATATTTACCCCCAGAACAAAAGCTTAAGTACATTGAGTTATTCAAAGAATTTTCTGACGTTTTTGCATGGAGCTATGAAGATTTGAAAGCCTATGACACCAACATTATACAACATAGGATTCCCATAAAGGAGGACCAGAAACCATTTAGGCAGAAACTTAGGAGGATAAATCCCAAGTTGCTCCCCTTGATAGAAAAAGAAATTAAGAAAATGTATGATGCTAAGATCATAGTCCCCCTCCGCTTCTCCAAGTGGGTTTCTAATTTAGTCCCTACTCGCAAGAAAACTGGGGAAATTTGACTCTGTATAGATTTCGGGAATCTGAACAAAGCGTCATTGAAGGATAACTACCCCTTGCCTAAAATGGATCACCTCCTGCAAAGAGTGGTCAGGTCAAGTCGAATTTCTCTGTTAGATGGTTTCTCGGGTTACAACCAGGTCCTAGTTCACCCAGACGATCAGGAAAAAAATGGTTTCACCACTCCGTGGGGCACCTTCATGTATGTGAAGATGCCTTTTTGGATGATGAATGAAGGAGCTACCTTCCAGAGGGAAATGGACATTGCCTTCATAGAAGAGTCAGGTAAGTTTATCGTCGTTTATTTGGATGATGTAACTGTATTCTCCCAATCAGATGATGAACACCTACGACACCTTAGACGAGTTTTCAAAAAATGTCGAAGGTTCGGGATTTCTTTAAATCCCAAGAAATGTCTTTTTGGGTTAGAAGAAGGCAAACTGCTGGGACACATCATCTCTAAGGAATGAATCAGAATTGACCCCAGCAGAATAGAGGCCATACTGAAGTTAGAGCACCCAAGGAATCTAAAAGAACTACAATCATTTATAGGGCAAATTAATTTTCTTTGAAGATTCATTCCTAATCTAACTGAGCTCCTCCGAAATATCACTAACATGCTTAAAAAGGACACAAAAATAAAATGGGACTCAGAGTCGAGACAATCCTTCGAACAGGTCAAACGAGCACTCACAGAGGCTCTAGTTTTGATTAGTCCTGATTTCACTAAATATTTCTATCTCTTTTCCTTCGCCTCTGAACATACAATAGCAGTTGTATTACTGCAGAAAAACAGTGAAGGGTATGAACAACCCATCGCTTTCTTCAACAAAGCTCTAAGAGATGCTGCACTGAATTATAATATCATGGAGAAACAAGCTTTTGCTTTGGTAAAAGCTATAAAGAACTTCAGGGTCTATATCCTTCATTCACATGTCATAGCATATGTTCCAAATGCAGTAGTGAAAGATATCTTGACACAAGACAACCCTGATGGGAGAAGGGGAAAGTGGATTGCAGTTATTCTAGAATACGACATTGAAATTAAGCCCACAAAATTGATCAAAGTCCAAGGCCTTGCCAAATTGATGGTTGAATGTAACTTTCAAGCTCTTGACATTAATTTCCTAGACGTGGCAGATGAACAAGGCGAGATGGCGACTCCAAACGTTAAATAGGTTTTTCTAAACTCTCCATGGTATGCAGACCTTATCTTTGTTTTACAAAATTTACAAGCTCCCCCTGGTTTAACTAAAACTAAAGCTAGATTTTTAAAGTTGAAATCTTTGAAATTATGTATTCTGGAAGGGAATCTGTATTGGAAATATCCTGCAGGCATTCTTTTAAATTTCTTACTCAAAGATGAAGCTGACAAAGTATTGCAGGAGTTTCATGTAGGTGAATGTGGTGGCCATTTGAACTGGAAACTTACAACCAACAAAATACTCAGAGATGGTTTTTACTGGCCCATCTTGTTCGCAGATGTACATCAGAAAGTAACAGCCTGTCATCAGTGCCAATTGTTTGAGGGTAAAAGGAAACTCCTTCCTCTACCTCTTAAACCAATTTTGGTTGAGGCTCCTTTCCAACAATGGGGACTTGACTTCATTGGAGAGATACATCCTCCATCTTCCGGTCAACACAGGTGGATTCTCACTGCCACCGATTATTTTACCAAATGGATCGAGGTTGTACCAAGAAGGCAAGCTACTGACTCTGTTATTATTAAATTTCTTGAAAATAATAGTTTATCCCGTTTTGGTTGTCCTAGAAAGATCATTACTAACAATGCAGCTGCCTTTCGGTCAAAGAAACTTATTGATTTATGCAGCTGTTACCACATTGGCTTGGGGCATTCCACAACCTACTACCCTCATGGGAACAGGTTGGCGGAATCATCAAACAAGTCTTTAGTGAATATCATCAAGAAAACGCCGCAGGAGAATAAAAAATCATGGCATGATAAGCTGGTATTTTCTTTATGGGCAGATAGACTGACCACCAAGAGGTCAATTGGTATGTCACCATACCAGTTGGTCTATGGTACTGAGGCCTTTTTCCCAACTTCTATGGGAGTTCCAGTCATGAAGTTACTTCAAGAGATGCAAGCGGAACTAAATGACTCCCAGAGACGAATCAATCAGATGATTCATTTGCAGCATACTAGAGAGGATGTTTTCAACAAGACTCAGGTCATCCAAGAGAACATTAAGAAGATCTTTGACAAACGAACCAAAGAGGATGATTTTGAGTTGGGAGACCTGGTGCTGAGATGGGATGCCAGGAATGAAGACAAGGGGAAGCATGGGAAATTTGATCATCTATGGACAGGGCCCTACATGATCCAAGCTTTCAGAGGAAACAACGCCTTTTTGTTGAACAATGTCGATGGTTCAGATCTGCCAGGAGCACCTGTGAATGGAAGAATGTTGAAACATTATATCCCTCCCCAGTAAGGGAATTGAAGAAATCACTCTCCATTGTACATACCGTTTTAATTTTCAGTCTTTACTTGCATTTTTCTAAGTGAAGGACGGCGGTCGGTTTGTTGAAGCCCGAAAAGAAGGCCCTAAGCTGCTGATCAATGTTTTTCGAAGTGTTCCCAAGAATAATACTAGATAAGGCTACTAGACATATTGGTTCAGGATGACAGGAAACTGGATTCTTGGCACTTAACAGGGAAAGTACCATCCCCATGTGGAGCCGCCTGTTATCACCCAATAAATTATGGGAATCAACTTATGACTTGGATATTATTGATATTATTTGTATCTAGTGTTCTTATTGGAAATTCATTTTTCATTTTTTGCAAAAAGGAAAAAGAGAAAAGAAAAGAAAAAGAAAAAGAGAAAAGAAAAGAAAAGAAAAATAAAAAGAAAAGAGGGCAAAAAGATTTGAAATAAAAATCCC
>WSFP011404666.1:0-25778 GCA_009831015.1 Picea engelmannii | reverse complement strand
AAAGGTACAATGGATTATGGTCTCAGCTATGATGGAGATCATGACTTCACATTGAGTGGATATACTGATGCAGATTGGGCAGGAAGCGTTGCTGACAGAAAAAGCACTTTTGGATGTTGTTTCACTTTGGGATTAGCCATGATCTCGTGGCAGAGTAGGAAGCAATCCAGTATTACTCTCAGAACAGCGGAAGTAGAGTACATTGTTGCATGTTCTACTAGCTGCGAAGCTATATTGCTTCGAAAGTTGTTGACAGACCTATTTGATTTGGAGATGAGAGCAACCGCAATTCTATGTGACAATCAAAGCTACACTAAAATGACAGAGAATCCTGTGTTCCATGACAGGTCTAAGCACATAGAGATCTGCTATCATTTCATCCGCGACATGGTACAGAGAGGAGCCTTGAAGCTCCAGTACATTAGCATGGATGAACAGGTTGTTTATTTGTTGACTAAGCCTCTACCTCATGTAAAGTTTGAACACTTTTGAGATAAACTTGGTATTGTCCGAAAGGACCCTCCCTGAAAGGGGGAGTATATGTATTCCTTGCTTCTAACCTCGCTGTTAGACATAAAGCAAGATGAGTCATGCTTTTGACCTCGCTGTTAGACGTAAAGCATGACGTCGTGTGATCCTTGCTTCTGACCTCGCTGTTAGACGTAAAGCAAGATGAGTCATGCTTCTGACCTCGCTGTTAGACGTAAAGGATGACATTGTGTGATCCTTGCTTCTGACCTCGCTATTAGACGTAAAGCAAGATGATTCATGCTTCTGACCTCGTTGTTAGACGTAAAGCATGACATCGTGTGATCCTTGCTTCTAACCTCGTTGTTAGATGTAAAGCAAGATGAGTCATGCTTCTGACCTCGATGTTAGACGTAAAGCATGACGCTGTGTGATCCTTGCTTCTGACCTCGTTGTTAGACGTAAAGCAAGATGAGTCATGCTTATGACCTCGATGTTAGACGTAAAGCATGACGTTGTGTGATCCTTGCTTCTGACCTCGTTGTTAGACATAAAGCAAGATGAGTCATGCTTCTGACCTTGCTATTAGACGTAAAGCATGACGTCGTGTGATCCTTGCTTCTGACCTCGTTGTTAGACGTAAAGCAAGATGAGTCATGCTTCCGACCTCGCTATTAGATGTAAAGAATGACGTTGTGTGATCCTTGCTTCTGACCTCGCTATTAGACGTAAAGCAAGATGAGTCATGCTTCTAACCTAGTTTTTAGATGTAAAGCATGACGTCGTTGATTCCTTGCTTCTGACCTAGTTGTTAGACGTAAAGAAAGATGATTACTCGCTTCTGACCTCGTTGTTAGACGTAAAGCGAGATGTTGATGTGTTCCTTGCTTCTGACCTCGTTGTTAGACATAAAGCAAGATGAGTCATGCTTCTGACCTCGTTGTTAGACGTAAAGCATGACTCTACGATTCCTCGCTTCTGACCTAGTTGTTAGACGTAAAGTGAGATGATGATATTACTTTCTTCTTACCTAGTTGTTAGACATAAAGCAAGATGTGACTGACACTAAGCTACCAGCTTAACCACTATGACATTGAGCTAGTGTAGTACTGTTATGTGCCAGTCTAGTGTTGTGATGAGGTATCATTTTTACTGATACATATTTGATGCAGACGATGACAGCATTCTTTCGAGAATGATGATGTTGTTGATGAAGAAAACTTTCGATAACTCGTAAATATGCTAACCAATGTTTCAAGATGATATTGATGATACTTTCCTCCAGATGCCACTGATGATGCAGACCTCTCTCACCTGATGTTGATGAAGAATACCCTTCTTGTTAAGGGGGAGTGTTGAAATAATGTAACTACGAAGAGCATTCTTATTATTATTGGATTAAATCCCCATTGCGGATTAATCATGTCATTATTATTATTATTATTATTATTGGATTAATCCCCATTGTGGATTAATCATGTTGGTAATTGTATAAGGACCAAATCCCTTTGTGCGGATTGGTCATTGGACAATTATAAAGGGCAGAATAAGAAGTCGGCCCCAGTAGTTATTATGGAAGACCCAGAATTAATTAAAGGTGGGTTTACCCACCCAAAGTGAGAGTTCGGCCCTGCTAGTTGTGACCTTTCACACGTGTCAGTCTTGTATAAATAAAAGCCTAGCGCCTCACTTCAAACACACAACTCACTTGCTCATTCTCTTATGAGGCACGTTGCAATTACCAGTTAGAGAGAGGGAGAAGAGTGGCGCATCACTTGGAGAGGACTATCTGTATTGGTTTGAGTTATCTCTTAAACATTGTAGAAGCTATTTATGATAAGGAAGTTTTTTCTAGGTTTTCTTCCCCTAGAGGGTTTCCCGGGATAAATGTTGTGTCTCTTGTGAATGTGTATTTCTCAGTGATCTTATTCTTATGATGCTCTTATCTATTGAAATGCAAAGAACTATAATAATGGCATAAACATTAACAATATTTCCCAAGTGACTCCTACAGTTGGAGGTTGGAATCCTCCTTCCTTCGAGCCTAATCCTAGCTTCAGTTCTCCTAGATGGAGTGCTCAAATGGGTGGTCAATTTACTTCCTATATTTCATCTGTCGTTCCCTCTTCCTCCATGTCGATTCCAAGGAATGTATTTATTATGGAGAATCCCCCTCTATCCTGTGGTGTTCCATCCGGAGGGATTCATTTTTACAGTATGGGCAACCCCCAACACGGAGTTCCTTCGTTTGGGGGCAACGTATATAATCCTTATCACACCGCTTATGTGGGTATGGTGCCCTTACAACCTTTCATGAATCGGTTAGGAGGAGGATATTATCCTACCAAATAGGGCCATAGTATATACCAGAACCCCAGATGGTCTGCAATCTCTCAACTCTAATATTTCATGGGAGCATGGGATCATAAGCTGTAACCCTGGACACACTAAATCTGTCAGATCTATCGAGGTTAATGAATGACCATGTGCATCACGATCCGTTATGGCCCTCTGTTCCCACCAACCTTCCTTCGGACATTCCAAAATTCAAAGGCAAGACTAGTGAGGATCTGGGTGATCTTGTGACTACTTTTCACCTTTGGTGTTCATCTAACTCCCTTAATGGTGATTCTATTCATTTGAGGCTATTTTAACGCACCCTCATGGGGGTCGTCGCGAAGTGGTACATTGAGATACATAGGGTAACCTACGGAACTTTCAGTCAAATGGTATTGATTTTTCTCAATCACTTCCAATTACCAATTCATTACAATGTTGGCCTAGAAATTTTGTTGACTCTTCGTCAAGATAAAGCCATGCATATCTATGATCATATCCAAGAGTGGCGCAAATGAAAGAGTTTATTAAAGCCTAAATTTCTCCATAGTTTCTATTGGAATGGTTCCTCAAGTCTTTGTTGCCTTACATTTCGAAGGATGTTTCTACATCCAAAGTGACATCTGAGGAAGAAGCCATCTTCAAAGCCCAGCAATTGGACCTTATATATGCTCAATATGGGACGCTTTATGAAATTATCCCTAACGCACCGCGGTCAAACTATGATTCTAGACAAAAGCCCTGGCTACATGTTGATGGCATCATAGGCTCTGCAAATGCTAAGACTACATACTTGGTGACAAACCAGTTGAAATATTTGTCTCTAAACCAGCCTGTAGTGGGACAAGCTTCGACTTCATCCTCCACCACCACCCAGTCGACGGATGTGCATTTTGTACAATCGTCATCAAACTCGAATGGTAACCAGCAACAAGGAGGGAACAAGTGGAAAGGATGAGGTAATAATCGTAAGGGTGGGAAAAACAATAATAATAAAGCCAAGGACGACAATAATAATGAAAAATTGATTAATAATGCTGGCAAGGGAAAGAAAGAAAAGCGTAAGGTGAAGTTTCCCTGAAAACTTTGTAAATATGATCACCTTACCCACTTATGCCCCAAAATAGAGGGATCCTCGAGGCTCTTATCACAGCCGCCCGTTGTGCTAACAAACCCATTTCCACATAATCAAAATATGGCCTTTGGGACCTCTAACACTGGAAATGCATCGAGCGGGAGTCAAAACCCCTCGGCACATGAAGGTGGCAATCTATGCGTAAATATTGTTAAGTATTACATTGGTGTAGCCACTCAATCTTGCGATTATGGTTCTTCACATATTATTGTAGTTCCAAAGCCTCCAACTCCCCCAGAAACACCCTTGCAAATCGATAAGTTGAAACCTCTGCCTCGTATTAAGAAAGGAGTACTAAAGCGCTCTACCCACAATGCTAATGCCAAAGCCGACCAAAACTACTTGATTATTGAGGATTTAGGTCAAACCCCATGCTTGATGTCGACTTTGGAGGTGCTCCAGACATGTCCTTCATAGAGGAACGCATTATTATCTCCATTAGGATATCTAGACTCGTGTGGCTCAAGGGTTATCAAGTTTGATGTCACGGACGTTAAACCTCGCTTACCTTACCATGTGGCCTTTCAAATCCATGTGAAGTACACAAAAATTACCATGAAACGTACTATAATTGATGAAGGTGCTTCGACATGCATGATGTCCCTAACTTGTTGGAAAGCCATTGGCTCTCCTCCCCTGTCTCAATCCATGACTATGTTGACTGCATTTGATGGGAATTCTTTTAGACCCCACAGGATCCTCCCCACTTTCCCAGTCCAGTTAGGTGGAAATATTGTGTAGGTTGACATCGAGGTGGTTGATGCACCTCTAAACTATAATCTACTTCTAGGGCGCAATTGGACTTATTCCATGACAGTCATTGTGTCGTCAGTTTTCCGCACTTTATGCTTTCCTCGCGAAGGGAAGATAGTGATTATTGATCAGTTGTCCTTTGCGCACTCTATTCCTAATGCATCGGTGGGACCTTCAGTCCCTTTTATTGATAATTCTCAGTAGGAAACTGAGAATATTGGTGTCAGTATGTATTCCTACTTGATGGGAACTTTTGATTTCACAGCACCAATTCACCATATTAATGCCATTTCCAATGAGTCTTCATTGTCGATGAGGTATGTTCCTTTATGTACTTCATATTTCAACGACCCTTGGACCCTACCTTCCTTGACTATGCCGTATGAAGGTTATTCACACATTGGGATGGCAATGCCATTGTCAGTAGCATAAGTTGTGTATCAGGTTATTCTAGAAGCTACTGCTGACTCGGATCCTTCCTCGCAAACAGACGAGGTGGAACTCGTTTTAGAGTCCATATGGGCCACTCAATCATCTTATTCACATGATTTCCTTGATGATACTTTACCCTTGGATGAAGCTATCTTAGAGGCCATGTTTGGTCTTGATATGCCTTGGGACGATATGCATCATCAATCATATTTCCTCCCGGAGCTTATAAATATTGAACAAGATGACTTTAGATCTACCATGAGTGAGATAATCAGTCACGTTGTGGTTTCGTCAGATGCACATGGTATTTATGAAGAAGGAAACATGGTGAATATTTCTCCTACCATCATGATCAACATCTCTCGAACCCTTGGTAAAATCAAGAACTTGTATGTCATTGTGGATTGTTCACCTGAAGAAATTCAGATCTACACTGATATCTTCAAATAATTATGAGATGTATTTGCTTGGTCATATGAAGAGATGTCAGGGATCAACCCCAGCATTGTCGAGCATGAAATTAAAACCTATCTGAATGATAAACTTGTTCGGCAATGTCTTAGAGATGTAAATCCTAGGAAGGCCCTTGCTATTAAGGAAGAAGTAGAGAAATTGTTCAATGCTAGTTTCATCTACCCAATTCCCTTGACCGAATAGGTGTCCAACCCCATTCCTATGGATAAAAAGCAAGGACCTTAACAAGGAATATCCTAAAGATAACTTCCCCACTCCTTTTATTGACCATATTCTTAACGAGTGTGTGGGAAGCGAAGTCTTTTCCTTTACGAATGGATTTTCATTTTATAATCAAATTCAAATCAAACCCATGGATCAACACAAGATGACATTTATTTTTCCTTGGGTTACCTTTGCATACCAAAAAATGTATTTCGGTCTTAAAAACATTGAAGCAACCTTCCAACGTGCCATGACATTTTCATTTCATGATCTTAAACATATAGTCGAAGCTTACTTAGATGATCTTCCTGCTCACTCTCACAAAAGGGTAGATCACTCAACTCACCTTCGACTATGTAACACACCCATGGTAGGACGTAAAAATTTCGTTCTCCTTTAATAATAAAATCCTCTATCCATGGTCTCTAATTTGGAAATCGGAGCCTAGCCCCTTTTTCTTCGGCGACCGTCGCATATGACCAAGGGCTATGACTGAATGCCAAGGCCAAAGGCACCTATTCCAGCGGTTTGGAACTTTGGGCTTCGGGAGTTTTTGATTCATCACATGCCAATTCCTCCGAACTCTAAAGTGGCAAAGTTATGAATTGGCATGAAGGGATCAATGGTCCCTACTCTCCCTCAATATCAACGACCCTCAATGACTTCAGGCCTCTGGGCTTCAGCAGAATTCGAAGCACCTCCTCGCAAAACCTCTGGAGTACTAATCCTGCGAAGTCTACCATCTGACGATGCGTGTCCTCGGGGATTTTGATGGTCCTGATTCACTTCGGGACTTCGACGTTCAGGAGTCCCGGATGCTCAGACAGCCTTTCCTCTCGACGTACTTTGTACCCAGAGTTCTAGATCAAGCACCACGCATCCATTGTAAATCGATGGCTTAGTTTCATTTCAGGACTTCAGCATTCGGGAGCTTCAGACATTTCTACAGCCTTTTTCCCCAGAAGAGTTTTCTTCTAGAGTCGAGGATCATGCGCCATGCGTCCTTCCAGATCAACGATCCCAGTTTACTTCGGGACATTTGCGTTCGGGAGTTTCTACCTCTCCACACTGGCTTTCTCCCGAAATGCTTTCACCCGAAGTTAACAATCTATCGACGCATGTCTCCCAGGAATCGACGACTATAAATCACTTTGGCTATTTGGGCTTCAGGAGTTTCGAACACTCCAACGCATTTCTACTCTGAAGTACTCTGTACCCAGAGTTATAGATCGAATGCAATGCGTCTTTCCTGTTCGATGACTATGATATACTTCGGGACTTCGGTGTTCAAAGGTCGTTACTCACGTGACCCCACTTTCCTCTGAAGTTGATATCTTCTGAAATGGAAGATCTACTGACACCTATCATCAGTTAATGGATAGCTCAGATGAACTTCGGCTCTCTTCCCTTCAGGATTTCTTGTTCAACATGTCCCCTTTTCTCTTAGAGAGATTTCACCCGAAGTCGACGATCTGTCGACGCGTGTCTCCCACATATCGACGGCTACAAATCACTTTGGTTCTTTGGGCTTCAGGAGGTTCAACCTCTCCACACTCTCTCTCTCCCAGAGTGATTACACCCGAAGTCAACGATCTATCGACACGTGTCCTTTCTCTCAGATCAACGATATAGAAGGACTTTGTTACTCCACGTATTTCCAAAGGGACTCACGACTATCCACCTTGCAACATTTATAGGTTTGAAGGTCATGATCCGGCCAATAACGATGTCTTCGTCGATCGACGATTCACAGTGATTGTGGAGCCCCAACATCTACACTCTTTATTAGAGAGCTCAACCTCCGCAATCTGAAATTACTCACCCAACTCTGTCTAACCGGAGTCATTGATCTTCCAGCTCGATGAGATCAACGGCGTTGGTGAATTACGGGTCGTGAACTAGCGCGTCCTTTAATTTCACCTCCGTACTCCACAATGATTCCCCACCATCGATCTTCATTCGCAGATCAACGTTTCACAGTGATTGCGGGGTCCAACCTCCGCAATATGGGAAGTGCTCACCTAACTCTAGGTTGGTCTTCCATTCCCAATGAGATCAACAACACTGGTTGACTGTGGTTCGTGAACTAGCATGTCCTCTAATTTCACCTTCACGCTTCGCAATGGTTCCCAACCATCGATTTAATCAAGTGGTTGGTTTTTGATTCATTAACTCAAGTGGGTATTTGAGTCGATCTAATGATCGGGATGGCTTCTCCTCCCATTAAACGGCTCGCATCCATATTCACTGTCAGATTCTTAAGTCATCTATGGTTCTTGTTACTCTAGTAGTTCGAGTAACTTAACTATCGTGAAATTTGACATCTCAAAGCTTCGATCTCCCGAGGTTCTTAAACCTTCATGAGATAACTCCTTTTAGTGCAGGGTTCCTACGCCCAGGTCACATGGACCTTCATATGACTCTTGGGTTATTAAACCTACTCTTAGTCGGGTTTTTGGTTAAGGAATTACGCGTGAGTTCAAAGTCTCTTAGACTACTATTCTGAAGGGAACACCTCCCTAAATCGCAGAACTTTAAGCTTGGAAATGGGGCAAGGTAAACTCGTGAGGTTACCGAAATGGTAGCAGTGCCAAGAGGTTTGCTCTGACTCTGGAACTGTGTTGTAATTCCATGGGGAAACGCCTTCAAGGAATTAAACTGGCGCATATGGAAAATCAAGCAGAAGCATAAGTTCTCAAGGGAACAAACACATACTCATAACTTAATCATTTCAATACAGAAACCATTTATAGACACATAAATACACGCATGCATCCATTATTTCCAATTCAAAGCACAAGGCATGAAAACACTTATCAAAACCATAAGGCATGATGCGACTGCTAAAAGAGGTGCTCGTTTCCACCCAACCATAGGCTCAGTCACTCCTAACGGTTTAACCACTGGCCACCCCCAAGCTTAGACCACGATGCTTTGAGATTCCATCTCTTTCTTCCAACTCAACGGAAGTTAGGCACTAAGGTTACTCTTCTTCTCCCAATACAGAAATAGATAAGGACAAATGTTACTCTCCTTCTCCCGGCGCGGTCTCTATTTTCTAGGATCAAAACTCACTCTCCTTTTTCTCAGTCCTTCCTCGGACCCGAGATCTTAGGCTCTTGTCTCTACACTCTTCATAGGTCTTCCTTTGCTCACCATGCTTCCTTTCTTGCCTTCCTCAACAAGATTGTGTGTGGCTCAAATTCCCAGTCCGTGGTCAAGTCTGGAAGCCTTACAGATGGGCGGTCTACCCCATCCCCTCATTAACTCTTGAGGAGGTCTTCCCAACTACCCGCCTAACTGTAATTCATTCCTGGGTCAAAAGGTTGTTCTGATCCTGAGAAATTAAATCCAGCAAAGTACTGGTTCGGTGGACGTTAACGCAAGCATTCATGGTCCCCTCCACCACCTTTTCATAGCATTCTTGGTCTCTTCTTATCACATCCCCTATCCAACAGTCATGCAACATGTATCCATTTTCTATTAAAATAACAGAATTTACATGCATCGACCTTTTATACAAAGGTCCATTAAATCAAACATTCACGCCTTTGAGTTTGCTATAGTTCCTTGGCCAATACAGTTATAGTTACAAACTGGGGTAAATAGGGTATTAAAATTCCCTCCCCCTTAAAGGAACATTGTCCCTGATGTTCTATCTGTCTACATGATATGTATATACATGAGTAAACAAAATCGGATATGCATGTCTCATGTCATCTTCCATTTCCCACGTAGCCTCATCTGGGCCAAATTGTTTCCACTGCACCTTGACCTGTGCAATGGTTTGGTTCCTGAGTGAGGTTTCCTTCCTGTCTAGTATGCATTGGGGTTCTGGAAGGAATTCTCCCTCTGGATCCATCTGGATCACAGAACAGTCAATTATATGATTAGAATCATCTACATATTTCTTCAATAATGAAACATGGAAAACATTATGTGCCTTTACTGTGGAAGGGAGTGATAACCTATAGGCTACAGGTCCCACCCTATATAATACCTCAAAGGGTCCACAATATGGATGTTTCAGCTTGGCACAAGATCCCATTCTCAGGGAACTCTTCCTGGGCCTAACTCTGAGATAGACATGGTCTCCTGTCTTGAACTCTCGGGGAGTTCTCTTTGTGTCGGCGTAAATTTTATGTCTATCCTAAGCAATCTTCATATTTTTCTTTATTTGAATCACTTGTTGTTCCATTTCTTTCAGCATGTCGAGTCTGATGGTAATTTTGTCCACTGGATTACTCCAGTTGATTGGGATTTTGCACTGTCTACCGTAGAAGGCTTCAAAAGGGCTCATCTTCAAGGATTCTTGATAACCATTGTTGTAGGAAAACTCTACCAATGGTAGGTAGTCTTCCCAATTCTTAGGTTGATGCATTACATGCATCCTTAGAATTTCTTCTAATATTTGGTTTACTCTTTCTGTCTGTCCATCATTTTGAAGGTGATAGGTCGTGTTGAACAAAAATTTAGTCCCAAAACTAGCCATTAAGGATTTCCAAAAGCTTGAAGTAATTTTCATGTCTCTATCAGATACAATTTCCCTAGGAATGCCATGCAGTATGAATATCTCCTTCATGAAGATCTTGGCAATATCTATCTTCTTGCAAGTTGACTTGACAGGAACAAAGTGAGAAGACTTACTCAGTTTGTCCACCATGACCATGATGGCATCATTTTGTTTGGTTGATTTTGGTAATCTGGTGATTAAATCCATGGAGATGGTTTCCCATTTCCATTCTGGGATGGGTAGGGGTTGTAACAACCCTGCTGGGTATCGGTGTTTTTCCCTAACTTGTTGGCATTCTAGGCACTTAGATAGATAGTCATCTATGTCTTTCTTCAATCCATGCCAATAGAATTGTTTCCTAGTGGCTGTGATCATTTTCTGATATCATAGGTGACTAATATATGGTCTCTTGTGTAGTTCATCCATTATGAACCTCTTCAAGTCATCACATTTTGAAATATACAGTTTGTTTTTGTAAGCCAGCAGGCCTTCATCGAGCATCTAGTAGCCTTCATACTTTAGTCCTGTAGGCTCTTGCCTTAGGTATGAGGTCACGGTCTTAAAGAATGCATTTGTTTCTTGTGCATTCCTGACTCTTTCCCTGACATCTGTTTCACAAGTGCTTATCGCTGCCAGGTGAATTGTTTTTATACTTCTTCTAAGGGAATCGACCACCCTGTTTTCCTTTCTTTTGATGTGTTTGATTTTGAAATAAAACTCACTAAGGAGATCCAACCACCTATCTTGCCTGGAATTGAGTTTCAATTGATCAAATAGGTGCCTCAACCCACAATGGTCTGTCATAAGAATAAATATCCTACCCGGGAGGTAATGCCTCCACATTTTTAAAGCATGTACTATGGAAGCCAACTCTAGGTCATGGGTCACATAATTGATTTCATGCTCATTCAATTTCCTATACGCATAGAAAATTACGCATCCCTCTTGCATAAGGACTCCTCTGAGTCCTTCATTGCAGGCATCTATACACACGAGGAAGTCATTACCTGGGTCTACAATCTTCATCACGGGTGCATGGGTCGAGAGGTATTTCAGTTCCTGAAATATTTCTTCACATTTTGATGTCCAAGTGAATTTAACTCCCTTTTTCTGAAGGGCAGTGATTGGACAGTCAATATTGGAAAACCATTTTATGAACCTTCTATAGTATCCTTCTAAGCCCATGAAGGATTTGATATCATATACATCCTTCAGGGTAGGCCATTCCATAATAGATCTGATCTTGTCAGGGTCTACTGCCACCCCTTCTTTAGAAATAACATGGCCTAAGTAATCGACTTGCTTCTGGAAAAAGTCGCACTTACTAAACTTAACGTAGAGTTGATGCTCTCTTAGTACTTGAAGTACAAGTCTAAGATGTTCTTCGTGCTCCTCTTTGTTCTTGGAGTATATTAGGATATCATCAATGAAAATCAATACAAATTTGTCCAGAAATTTGTTGAGTACATTATTCATCAAGCACATACAAGTGTTGGGGGCATTGGTTAACCCAAATGGCACCACCAAAAATTCATAGTGACCATACCTCATTCTGAAGGTTTTTTTGTGGATGTCTTCATCCTTAATTCGAACTTGATGGTATCCAATCCTTAAGTCAATCTTCGAGAAAATGGAAGCACCTCCCAATTGGTCGAACAAGTCATCGATTCTTGGTAAGGGGTACTTTTTCTTTATGGTTGTCTTATTGAGTTGTCTATAATATATGCATAGTCGAAGTGTGCCATATTTCTTTTTCACAAATAAGATGGGTTCTCCCCATGGAGATACACTGGATTGGATGTAGCCTTTGTCCATCATCTCCTTTAGTTGTATCTGGATCTCAACCAGCTCTGACGTACTCATCCTATAGGGCGTTCTATATGTTTCCACTGCTCCTAGTGCAAGTTCTATCGAGAATTCAATGTCTCTTCTCGGAGGTAGACCTAGTACCTCTTCTAGAAACACATATTTATATTCTCTTAATATGGGGTGGTCCTCTAGGTTTGGTTTGTCATCCTCAACAGATTCCAACACCTATATTGCATATAAAGGACACCCCTTTCTGCAATATTTTTTCATTTGAAAGGGTTGATATTTGTCTCACTGAGACATGCTTTCGAATCACTTAAAGGGTTATATTTCCCCCTTCTTCATTTACACATTTTAAAATTTGATGGCAATAGTCCAACTTAGTTTTATAAGAAGCCAACCAATCCATACCAATCAACAAGTCAAAAGATCCCAGGGGAAGTACGTTAAGGATCACTCGGGTGGGCAATCCATCCATGATGAATTGGCAATATGGTATGACCTTTGCTACTTTTCTTTTGGTATTAGTGGCTAGTTGTACCAACCACGGCTTAACATGTTTAACTGGTTGCAATTTACACTTAGCAATAGTCTAAGGGCCACATAACTCAAATTAGAACCAGGGTCAATTAAAATAGAAACTAGATGGTTGGCGATCATACCTTCCATCTCCACCAATGAAGCTTGGTGGTCGGCTTGAATATTGTCCAAGGATGCAAAAATTTGTGGCATGCTCCTAGCCACATCATTAACAGTGGTAGCTTCTTGGATATTGTAGACTCTCCTACTATTTTTTTGCATGTGTGGACAATCCCTCGGCCGATGATCTTCTCCACAACCCCAACATCTTAAGGGTTCTTTCTTTGGGTTATCAGTCTTTACTGGGACTGCCTCAAAAGGTTGATTTCCACTCTTAGAGGGGAATTTTTGCTGATACGCACTTCTAGTAAGAAGGTTCATCCTAGAACCCTTCCCATAGTTCTTAAATCTCTAGGATTTAAACCCCTTCTTCTTGAGTCCCAAACTACTCTTCTTCTTCCAATCCTCGTGAGGTCCTGTCTTACTCCTGAACTGTTCATAACAATAACTCGCCTTCCATATAGTTTCTTCTAAGGTCTTTGGTTCATCAAAATAAATCATGTCCCGGTAGGTCTGAGGTAACCCAGTAATAAATCGTTGCATTTTTACCTTTTCATCCTTTTTATAGGGTACATACCTCAGTAGCTCAAGGAATTTATTGACATATTCATCTATGGGGAGTTGCCCTAGCCTGAGTTCATAGAACTCCTTAGTCTTCCCATCCATGTATTTCTCTAAAAAATACTCCTTCTAGAAGTATTTCTCTAATTGTTTCCATGACAAGTCCTTCTTATGGACTCCTTTCACATTCCTAAGGTCTTCCCACCAAATGGAAGCCTTTCCATTCAGGCTGAAGATAGCTATTCGAGCCTTCAAATTTTCAGAGTAGTCATGGAATTTGCAGTACTTATTTAAACCATGTAGCCAAGCTTCGGCCTCTTCCCCTTTCTTAATCTCTCCATCGAAAGAGGGTGGTTTTTCCTTCTTGAACTCTTCAAGATCATGACTTTTGGAATGATTTCGCTTCTTTCCTTTCCCTTGAGAATGTGAGCTAGTTTTCTTACTAGAAGATCCCTCGGAGTTGCCAGCTTCCTTTCCATAGGACTCTCTCGATGAGTTTCCTTTGCCTCCAGGTTGGGCCTTCTTCGAGGTAATTCTTCTAGTGTGGTCACTTATGGGGCCATCTTTTCGGATCTCAGGTGGACTTTGACTTCTCTTCACATGTCGCTGATCCACATGACTGATTGTGGGTTCATGCTGCAATTGCCTCTGTATGTCGAATAAGCTTTGTAGGAAGACTGCGTTAATTTCTGTTTGTTTTCTTTCTCCTTTATCAATTTCTCTTTGTCGGCCTTGCAACTTTGTAATTCATCCCTAAGGCTTCTTATAGTTTCAGCCAGATCCAGAGGGGTTTCCACCGCCCTCCTTTCGTCAGATTCTTCGTCTCTATTGTGGGAGTCATCCCCCACTTCATATCACGGCACCATCCTTTAGACTTGAAGTGTTCTCGTGATTTACTGACTGCTTGAGTGCTAAAAAAACACTTGTTGTTAGCTAACAATCTATTAGTTTATGGACAATACACAGTTTAAATTTCTTTAAATGCACACACATAGTATAAAGTTTCATTCTTTTCCTCAATGAAAGTTTAACCAAACTCTTTAAGAAAGAGGTAAGATAGGGTGTCACCCTTAAAAGTAATCTAAATATGGTTTTTAAGTGACTCATCCATGAGCCCAAGCAGGCCAAGTGTTGTAACCATGCTCTGATACAAATTTGTAACACACCCATGGTAGGGCGTAAAACTTTTGTTCTCCTTTAATAATCAAACCCTCTATCCATGGTATTTAATTTGGAAATCGGGACCTAGCCCCTTTTTCTTCGGCGAACATCACATATGACCACAGGATATGACCGAATGCCAAGGCCACGGGCGCCTATTCTGGCGCTTTGAGAGTTTTTGATTCATCACATGCCAATTCATTCGAACTCCGAAGTGGCGAACTTTTGAATTGGCGTGAAGGGATCAACAGTCTCTACTCTCCCTCAAGATTGATGACCCTCAATGACTTTGGGCCTCCGAGCTTCAGTGTAATTCAAAGCACCTCCTCGCAAAACCTCTGGAGTACTAATCCTCTGAAGTGCACCATCTGACGCTGTGTGTCCTTGGGGATCTCAACGGTCCTTATTCACTTCGTGACTTCGGTGTTCAGGAGTCTCGGACGCTCACACAACCTCTCCTCCCAAAGTACTTTTTACCCAGAATTCTAGATCAAGCGCCATGCGTCCATTGTAAATCAACAACTTAGTTTCATTTCGGGACTTCGACATTCGAGAGCTTCAGACATTTCTGCAGCCTTTTTCTCCCGGAGCGTTTTCTTCCGGAATTGAGGATCGTGCGCCATGTGTCCTTCTAGATCAACGGTCCCACTTTACTTCGAGACTTCAGTGTTTGGGAGTTTCTACCTCTCCACATTCGCTTTGTATTGAAATTCTTTCACCCGAAGTTAACTATCTATCGACACGTGTCTCCCACGAATCGGTGACTACAAATCACTTCGGCTATTCGGGCTTTGGGAGTTTCGAATACTCCAATGCCTTTCTCCTCTGAAGTACTCTATACCCAGAGTTATAGATCGAGCGCCACGCGTCTTTCCCAATCGATGATTGTGATCTACTTCGAGACTTCGACGTTCAAGGGTACTTACTCGCGTGACCCCACTTTCCTCCAAAGTGGTTATCTCCCGAAGTGGAAGATCTATTGACACTTGTCCTCGACTAGCGAATGGCTTAGATGAAATCGGGCTCTCTAGAATTCGGGAGTTCTTGTTCAACGTGTCCCCTTTTCTCCCAGATTGATTTCACCCAAAGTCGATGATCTATCGATGTCTGTCTCCCACAAATCGACGGCTTCAAATCACTTCGGTTATTTGGGCTTCAGGAGGTTCAACCTCATCACACTCGCTCTCTCCCGGAGTGATTACACTTGAAGTTGACGACTTGTCGACACGTGTCCTTTCTCTCAGATCGGCGATACAGAAGGACTTCATTACTCTGTGGATTTCCAAAGGGACTCATGACTATCCACCTAGAAACTTTTCTAGGTCTGAAGGTCATGATCCGGCCAATACAGATGTTTTCTCCAATCGATGGTTCACAATGATTGTGGAGCCCCAACGTGCACACTCTTTATCATAGAGCTCAACCTCCGCAATCTGAAAGTACTCGCCCAATTCGGTCTAACTGGAGTCATTGATATTCCATCCCGACAAGATCAATGACGTTGGTGAATCGCGGGCTCCGAACTAGCGTGTCCACTAATTTCACCTCCGCACTCCGCAATGATTCCCCACATCTTCATTTGCAGATCGACGGTTCACGGTGATTTCGGGGTACAACCTCCGCAATCTAGGAAGTGCTCCCCTGACTCTAGTGTAATCCTGGTCATTGGTCTTCCATTCCCAACGAGATCAACAACATTGGTTGATTGTGGGCCATGAACTAGCATGTCCGCTAATTTCACCTTCACACTCCGCAATGATTCCCAGCCATCGAGTCAATCGAGCAGCTGGTGTTTGATTTGTTAACTCTAGTGGGTATTTGAGTCGATCTAACGACCGGGATGGCTTCTCCTCCCGTTAAATAGCTCGCATCAATCTACGTTGTCAGATTCTTAAGTCATCTACGGTTCTTGTTACTCTAGTAGTTCGGGTAACTTGACTATCGTGAAATTTGACATCTCATACCTTCGAGCTCCTGAGGTTCTGAAACCTTCATGAGCTAACTCCTTTTAGCACAGGGGTCCTAGGCCCAGGTCACATGGACCTTCATATGACTCTTGGGTTATTAACCCTACTCTTAGTCGGGTTTTTGGTTAAGGACTTAGGCACGAATTCAAAGTCTCTTAGACTACTAGTGTGAAGGGAACACCTCTCTAACTCGCAGAACTTTAATCTCTGAAACAGGGAAAGGTAAATTCATGAGGTTACCAAAATGGTAGTAGTGCCAAGAGGTTTTCTCCAACTCTGGAACTGTTCTATAATTCCTTGGGGAAACTCCTTCGAGGAATTAAACTGGCACATATGGAAAATTAAGCAGAATCGACAATTCTCAAGGGAACAAACGCATACTCATAACTTAATCATTTCAATACACAAACCATTTATAGACACATAAATACATGCATGCATCCATTATTTCCAATTCAAAGCACAAGGCATGAAAACACTTATCAGAAACATAAGGTGTTATGCCACTGCTGAAAGGGGTGCTCGTTTCCACCCAACCATAGGCTCAGTCACTCCTAATGTCTTTACCACTAGCCATCCCCGAGCTTAGACCATGATTCTTTGAGATTCCATCTCTTTCTTCCATCTCAACTAAAGTTAGGGATGAAGGTTACTCTCCTTCTCCCAATATAGAAATAGATAGGGACAAAGGTTACTCTCCTTCTCCCAATATAGAAACAGATAGGGACAAAGGTTACTCTCATTCTCCTAGCTCGGTCTCTATTTTCTAGGATCAGAACTCACTCCCCTTTTTCTCAGTCCTTCCTCGGACCCGATATCTTAGGCTCTCGTCTCTGCACTCTTTGTAGGTCTTCCTCTGCCCACCATGCTTCCTTTCTTTCCTTCCTCAAAAATATTGTGTGTGGCTTGAATTCCCAGTCTGTGGTCAGGTCTGGAAGCCTTACAGATGGGCAGTCTGCCCCATCCCCTCATTAACTCTTGAGGAGGTCTTCCCACCTACCCGCCTAACTGTAATTCATCCCTGGGTCAGAGGGTTGTTCTGGTCCTGAGCAATTAAATCTAGCAAAATATTGGTTCCATGGAGGTTAACACAACCATTCCTGGTCCCCTCCACCACCTTTTCATAGCATTCATGGTCTCTTCTTAGCACATCCCCTTTCTGTCATTCATGCAACACATATCCATTTTCTATTAAAATAAAAGAATTTTCATTCATCGACCTTTTATACAAAGGTCCATTAAATCAAACATTCACACCTTTGAGTTTGCTATAGTTCCTTGGCCAATATAGTTATAATTACAAATTTGGGGAAACAGGGTGTTACACACTAGTATTTGAGAGATGTCATTATTATCGCATTTGATTGAACCCTCACAAGTGCATCTTTTGTGTTAGGTATGGTAGTCTTTTAGGATTAATAGTATTTGAGCATGGGATCATGGTGGATCCTATGAAGGTTGAGGAAAATATTTGGTTTCCTCCCCGATGCAACATTCGAAAAATTTAAGGTTTACAGGGGAAGGCTAACTTCGTGTGTCATTTCATAGTGAACTATGCCAATTTAAATAAAGGTTTTATCCATCTTTTGAATAAGGACACTTCGTTCATATGGGATGAGAGAGCCCAGGAATCCTTTGATGCTCTTAAGAAATCCTTAGTATCGGTGCCTCTGCTAAAGCCCCTAGACTACAATAGAGACTTTTTGCTTTATATCTCCATTTCTGAAGGGATGGTTGGTATGGTACTGGTTCAGGAGGACGATGAGCTCCATGAGAACATTTTCTACTATCTCAATCAAAGCCTTGTTGGTCCTAAACTTAAATACTCTCATGTAGAGAAGTTGGAATTGGACATTGTACATGTGGTTTAGAGATTACGACATTATATATTACTCTGCAAAACTATCGTGGTTGCGGATATCAATCCATTTCAATACGTCCTTACCAGGAATATCATAGGGGGGAATACAATAAGTGAATTGTTATTTTGCAAGAATTTGATCTCAATTTCTCTTCCGCGAAATCTAAGAAGTCACTAGTTTTTTCTAAGCTAATGTCAAACTTCCCTAGACTGGATGAGGATATTTTTCATGACGATTCGTTTGCGAATGAACATATTTTCCTTATATCGTCTTCAGACCCCTGGTATGGAGACATTTTAATCTATCTTCAAACCTTGAATCTCCCCCATCATATGTCGAGAGACGATTGACGACATATACATCATCAGGCTAAGAACTACCTTATTATTGGTGACACTTTATATCGTTCAGGGGTGGATAACATTTTACGTCATTTCTTGACTCGTGAGGAGGTTGAAGTTGTTCTCAATGAATGTCACAGTGGGGCGTGCGGTGGTCATTTATCTGGGCTTGCGACAGACCAAAATATATTGCGAGCCGGTTATTTTAAGTCATTAATTTTAAAGATTGCGTTGAAGTGGTCAAGAAGTGTCACCCTTACCAAGTGTTCGCTTCAAAAATGCACTCGCACCCAACCCCTTTTCACCCAGTCATCATTGTCGGCCCCTTCACCAAGTGGGGGGTAGATTTTATGGACTGCAACCCAACCTCGGCTGAGAGGGCACCAACATATCATCATGGCTATGGATTATTTCACTAAATGGATAGAGGCCATGCATACCATAAAATCTGATGGTAATACGACAACATTCTTTGTGTTCAATGAAATTATATCCTGGTTCGGAATCCCAAAAGAGATTTTCATTGATCATGGCAGTCACTTTCAAAATGAAATGATGATATAGTTAGCATAGAAATTGGGGTTTACACACAGTCATTCTTCCCCTTATTATTCCCAGGAAAATGGGCAAGTA
Source organism: Picea engelmannii (assembly GCA_009831015.1). NCBI lineage: Eukaryota > Viridiplantae > Streptophyta > Pinopsida > Pinales > Pinaceae > Picea > Picea engelmannii. The sequence goes on along the minus strand of WSFP011404666.1, from coordinate 6,489 downwards.
GAGGCGGTGAATAAATCTCTCAAGACCATTTTTTGAAAAATTGTTAGCCAGAGTAAATCTCATCGGAATGTGATGCTTTACCCTGCACTTCGGGAATACCAAACCACGGTAAATAATTCCACTGGTTTCTCTCCATTTTAGTTAGTGTGTGGCATGGAGTCTATTCTCCTTATTGAATGTGATATTCCCTCCCTTAAATTGGAAATTGAGCTCCTACCTGACACATCTAATCTCGAAGAATGACTTGTACAACTAGTACACCTCGATGAGTTGTGTTGGTATGCCTCTATGGCTATAAAAGTGAATAAACGACATGTTAAGGTCCAATACAACAAGTTTGTTTGTCCCCAATAGTACGTTGAGGGTGACTTGGTTCTCCTTTATGTCCAAGCCAAAGAACCGCTAGGAGTAGGTAAGTTCAACCCCATGTGGCACGATCCTTATATCGTGCAATTTGTCCTATAGAAAGGATCCTATGAATTAGAATATTATGAAGGAAATATGTTGGATGATCCCAGAAATGGGCTCTACCTTAAAAGGTATTATGCTTGAGCCCTCAAACTTGAGCATGGCCTTTGTATATTAGTGTATCTTAATGTATATAAGTCTTATCTTTTTATTTGTGTCAATGGATTGCTTATTGATTTTTCCCTTGGTTGGTAGATGTCAACGGAATCTTCGGTTTACTTAGGATTCGCAGACAATGCCAGTCATCATACGCGGAACATGGCTTCCACCGCTTGGGTTATTTACTCACCCGAGGGACCACTGGTGTCTTCAAGTGGCGTTCATCTGGATCCATCAACAAATAATGTGGATAAGTATAGCATCATTATAGAGCTATTACGTGACACCATTTCACATGGTTTTTGATATTTAGAAGTTCACCTCGAATCCTAGTTAGTCGTATGCCAGTTGAATAATAGTTACTGTGTGAGAGATCCTACTCTACTCCGATGATTCCTATAGGTACAACTTTTGGAATGATACTTTGGTTTTCTTACTTATAGTCACATCCCTAGAAGTTCTAATCAAGTATCTGGATCATATGCTAATCACATTTTAGATTGGAATTTCTCACATAACTAAGTAAAGAAAACAAATTCATACATTCATACATTGTAACATATATAAGTAAATCCAAAGACCAAAAGTTTGTTATATTTCATCCTTTAAAGTCCAAAAAATATGGTATCATTGTACAAAATGGGGCTCACACCCTCAAAATACATATATGTCCAGTGCATGTGGTTCTGGATGCATATCATGATAGAAAATTGCGGCATTTTCAAGACGTCAGAAGAGTCACACCCATGCACGGGGTACACCCACCACCTATCATTGCATCGCCTCTAGCAGATTCTCCACTTGAACCATGGGAATCCTATGCATCAAACGAGACAGGCTCCCCTACACATTTTGTAGCACTCTCTCCATGTCCCCGCCTACTAGATCATCTCCTCAACCCCTTTGTTGATGTCGTGGGAATCCCTCTAGTTGTCGTGGACCTATGTCTTTGTAACGAAACAACTATTAATACTTGATATCATACAAAAATATTTGTGCTTTTAATTTTCCTTTATCAAAATTGAAAAACATAAAGAAAATGAAATATATAAAAACCTTTTCTTACCAATATCTCCATAGTCGGATCCTGGTGGTAATGGCATGTCAGGGTCCCCTCTATAGTTAATGCCTCCATAAGGATAGTCTTCAATGGTTATGACCTTTCGGCGCCACCAGTAAAATAATTCATCATTGTAGGGGGTTGGAATTATTCCACCTCCTAGTCGCCTCATCACATTGGTCCACTGTTACATGCATGGATCGACAGTCGGTGTGGATTAATCTCTACTCTAGGGTTCAAACCTGGAACCCTCTCAAAGAAAAAACTACACAGTATGGATTCAAATCCAAAATTCCTCATTCACCCTTATTTGCAATATGTCAATTGGCTCTTCATGTTGGCCAGTATTGAGGTAAACTAGTCATAAACAGTGGGTCTCAAACAATCCACCACATAGAACATGAGTGGCCTTGATTCCTTGGGCAACGAGGTCGACCCTGATATTTGTTTAAGTACAAGCATGACAATATTTAGACTCGGGTTATCGATCACCCTGATAGAGAGTTGGATCCCTACTTTATCTGTGCTTGCAACACATTGGGTGGCAATGTAATCCTCCATAGTCATACCACCTCCAGCCCCTCAGGCCTTGAGATTCACCATCTCACCCCGGAGAGACAATCCTATGATAAATTATATGTTGTCTACTTCAATTCTCAATGGTTTCCCATCGACATTGAAGGCCTCTATCTCTGGATACCAATAGTTTATCAACAAATGGAGCAACCTCACTTGAGCCCTTATTCCTTTGATGAACCAAAATTCATAGGGCCCACATCATTTCAAATCTTGTTGGGCCCTTGTGTCTCTTTCTACTGATGCATCCACCTCCTCATGCTCCCTTTCCCTGCATTCAATAACCATTTTGTAAAGGAAAGACCATTTTTTGAGTTAATCCCTTTCAAAAACTTGTTTAAGGACTTATACACGAGATAACCTTATGAAAGTCGTGTATAGGGATTCATCTACGCTTGTAGGCTTCACTTTTCCTGTGTACATGAGTTCATGTATGTGACCCGATGAACTGTCACCCACATACAACCTAGTTTCTAAGTAACGACCTCTAATACTCAAAAAATGATTCCTAAAACTAAAATGTAAACCATTGAAATGAAATTAAATGGGATGGGCACTTCCTTGGTCCAGACGGCTTCTGATTCCATTGATTGTAGCTCCCGCCATCGCCACAAGAAGATTGTGGGTAAAATGGCCTCAAAAGCACTATGTGGGTGAAAAACTCAAATGGTATGGTAAAATTTCTTATTTTTACTATTAAAAGAACTTTTTTACCCACTTTGTATAGTTTTACCCTATATTTTCTATTTTTTGGCCTTATGGACTAATAGCGCAGTGGAAATCCTTGGTTTTAAGTGGTTTTGTCTAGGGTTTTTAACATATTTCCAGGGTCATATCGCTTGTTCCTGCATCTGGAAGGTATATTATTTCACCAGCATATATGATAGGTTTTCACTCTGCTTTGCATTCTTACATTATCCTATGACCGTAATTCATACACCCTAGGTACGAATCCATTTCTTAGCTACACAAAACCTTCTCATTGCTACTATAATTGTCGTTATTAAGTGGTAGAGACTTACCAAACATGGGTACCCTAGTTAGAGCCATTTTTGTAATTTGGTGTCCATGTAGAAGTTATTCCATAGGACAAGGAGTTCCTTATAGTCCCAATATGAATTTGCATTCGAACCCCATTTCATTATTCACGATCATTCTTACTATTACCTATGGGACTCCCCCCGAGTCTTGGTTAAGCTTTTTTCCAACACATGAAAAAATGAAAATATTTTCGAGTGAACTTGTCTCTTTCACACTCATTAAATGGTTGTGAAAGGATGTCTATTTGGTATAAGTTTAACCCTTTTCCAAACCAAGTAGACAAATTACAAAAAATGAATACTCTAGTCGTCAGTGACTAGAAGAGTCCTCTTGGGTATTGTTTTATACTTTTTTGGGCCTAGGGGACTAAATCTACAAAAAAGGAATTTTTTTAGTTAAGTTGTAATTGCATTCCATTACCCTTCTTGCATTATTGAGCCTATTTTCGGCTCCTGCTTTCTTGTTATAAGCCTTGCCTCAACAATTTGCATCACTAGCCAAGCAGTGCCTTCAATGTATCTATTGCAGCTTGACACCCTTTACCTGTAGAGGAAACATCCCTCTGAGTCCCCATGCCCCGCATGCGTTCCCTTGCATTGAGGATAGGTATACTCCATTGCTTGGAACTAGTTGCTTACTCGTGACACTCATTTCCTCTCATGTATCATAGAATTTGTTCGCCTATGAAAAAATAAAATAAAAACGAACGATAAAATAGTATTATCTCCTATAGGTAGCATTCATGTCACCTTTGAACAAAGCACAAACTCTTGAGTCCATTTTCATCCAAGGTTTTGTTTTAGCATGACCTTAGGAAGTTGAGCTCATTACTTAGAGTTTACTCCTCCAACTGGTTATTCTTCCAATCCCTATGGAGAGTTTGTTGATGCCTCCTATGTTGCAAGATTTTTTCAATGATCATTATTAAGTCTATGTTGCTTTATTTATCCATATGTCTCATGCTCTTGTTCAAAGGAAGTTTAAAGCCTATGTCGTCCATTTCTGAGAACTCTTGACTTTGCATGTTGTCCATACCCTCAATGTATCTCAGAATCACATGAAGTTGTTGTCCTACTTTGCACCCTGGGCCTACTTTCATCATTGGTAGGTAACCTTGAACCCATCAGATGACATCTCCTCATTGGTCAATGACTGGGGGGTTTCCCTTGTGTTCGAGGAAAATAAATATATTCACGTATTGGGATTTGTGTAGCATCTTGGATTCCATTATCCCTATTGGTGGTTTCCTTGCCTTTGTCGATAATTTTCCTTATTGGTTGTTATTCAAAGGGTCTCTTTCGTGCACTACTTGCATCTGGTGCATGTGAGAGATGCACATGGTCGTTGGTTTGCGAACATCCTATTCACTCGTGCTCCTCCTAATCATCAAGCTATTGCTTTGTACCTCATGCTAGATAATGAGAGATTCCTTAATGCTCTCCTTTCAGTGGGTATCCTTCCATCAAATTCAACTCATATATTTTGGAAACGAGACCTAGAGTCCTACGAGTAACTAGAGGCTTGCAGTCATCAGTGGCAGGTTCTCCCACCATTGACAGTTGGTAATACATCAATGTCTCTTGATCAATGGATTCTTCAAGTGTTCGACCTCAACAGCCTTATTCACACTTATGGAATGTACTTGGTGCCTTGACACCTACTTTCATTATCGGTGGGTTGTCTCACATTTGTTAATGGTATACCTTAATGAGCAATAATCAAACGAAGTCTCATTTTGTTCGAATTCAACCCCTTTATTCACATGATGTAGAATTTCACCTTCGACGGATAATGTAGAAGAACTCTAGCTTAGAGTAGCAGCATCCCATATTGTTTGTTGTATTTCATTGGACCAATACCTATATGACTTCAATGATCATGCAAGATCAGATTGTACTCCATTGTATACATATATCTTCAGTTGATTTTGAGACTGGACTCCACTATGTCTTGTTCATGACTATGATAGCCTACTGAATATGTCCACTTTTTATTGCCTATTCATGGCCATGAACAACTATTTGATATATATCCACATGGATCTGCAGTGTAATTCAGATTGGCATCCATGTGTACAAAGTCAATATGGATTGTAATATTCTCATGAGTAACTAACACTTCCAGCTAAGTCTTCATTACTCCACTTCTGGGAATTATAATATATTTCGGTCATCGCAGATACTCCTCTGACCTCACACATTAGGGAAGCATCTATTATAGAAAAAATGTCCTCACTCCTTGCATCCTGCTTGGATGCCAGTCCATTTCCCTCTACAGACTTGAAGTCCCCATTTTTGTTCACTCCATAGCTAAAAATACATATTTGTTTACACATACACGCCCTACCAGTTAGACAACTAGTGTATACGTAGGTTGTTCCGCTACATCCCGTGTACATCAGGTTTGGTGCTCAAAAATTAAAAAAATATGTCGGGTTTCCATGCCATGTCATGTGATCCATGATCCTTGACCTTCCATATATTGGAAATGCTCCAACCCAACCCTTCAACTCCATTTGGAGGCTATAAATTGAGCCCCATCCAATCATTGGATAATGGACAATTCAACATTAAGAGCAAAGACACTCTGGAGAAATTTCACTTCATATTGAGTCAACATCCCTTTGTCCTTGAATGTATTAACTTCTTATGTTCATCCCCCAAGCTCATCCTACTTTTTGATAGAGAACCTCATTGACTCCTACATGTGAGCTTATCTTTGCAGAGGATTGAAGTGGTGGAGGACCAACTAGAGGGACTTAGTTTCTCAGTTCCGATATGTGTCGTTACAGAATTTGGTCACCTATGTAATTTTGTTGATTACATTAAGAGAAATAGTATTTTCTCGTCCAATTGATATCTTGCAAATATTTGAATTACTTTCCATGGGATTATTTGCCATGTATGTTAATAGATTATGCATATCTTGGTTGTTGAGGACAAGTTGCGGGTATAAATCTTTGGGTCACGTGCTCAATGGTGGTGTTCTTTGAACATCCAGACTAGGTAGGATTCTAGACTTGTCTTGTTAACATTTCATTTATGTAGCATACTTGATATTAGAGTTGATTTATGTGTGTCATTCCATCTGTTGTGGTTTTCCCCTAGCCATAGAGATATTTTCCTCGTAACAACACACTTTTCAATATGTCTTTCAACTATTGAAATTTTTCTTCACACTTGGAAGTCCATTCGAACCTCACTCCCTTCTTTTGCAAAGAAGTGATTGGACTTGCAATCTTTGAG
>WSFP011404659.1:0-25779 GCA_009831015.1 Picea engelmannii | reverse complement strand
CAGATCAAAATCCATTAAAGAATGTAGTAATGATATGGGTCACACCTCAAATGTCAGGACAGGCAATATTATATGGCTATCAGATCAAAATCCATTAAAGAATGTAGTAATGATATGGGTCACACCTCAAATGTCAGGACAGGTAGTATTATATGGATATCAGATCAAAATCCATTAAAGAATGTAGTAATGATATGGGTCACACCTCAAATGTCAGGACAGGCAATATTATATGGCTATCAGATCAAAATCCATTAAAGAATGTAGTAATGATATAGGCTGAGACATACACTGTAATCTGAAATATATCATATCAAATCGAACAATACATATCCTAGCATTTAGGATTACAGTAAACCTTAGATATCCCAACATTTTGTTACAGTAAAACCTTAGATTTGTTGTATATAGCCAACATCTATTTCTGTACTGTTGAAATATATACCGTAAAATCTGAAAAACTTTATCTATATATATCCTATCCTAACATGTACAGTATTTGTTATCCTAATATGTACAGTATTTGTTAGTCTACTGTTGACCACTTGTCTCCTATAACTAATTAGCATACTATTATGAAAAACCATAACACCGTGAAAAGTGTTTTCAAAACGCATCTATAATATAACACCAACGATAATGAGCGGGAAACATGGATGCAAACTCATAAAAACTGTAACAGCAACAGTAGTAAGGAGGTGCTTTAGTGAATTTGTGAGTTTGAAAGCTAAAACAAAGTCTTAGGAGCAAACATGGATGTAAATTCATAAAAAAAAAAAACGTAACAGGTGTTTTAGTGAATTTGAAAGCTAAAACAAAGTCTAAACGACAAACATTGATGCAAACTTATAAAAAATGTAACAACCTTAGTGAGGAGGTGTTTTAGTGAATTTGTGATTTTGAAAACTAAAAGCAATAGTAGTGAGAAAAGTGCTTTAGAGAATTTGTGATTTTGAAAGCTAAAACAAAGTCTTAACTAAAAACATGGATGCAAATACATAAAAAAAAAAATGTAACAGCAACAACAAACTCATAAAAAAAAAACATAACAGCAACAAAAACTAAAAGCCATATTAATGAGGAAGGTGTTTTAGAGAATTTGTGATTTTGAAAGCTAAAAGAGAATTTGTGATTTTGAAAGCTAAAACAAAGTCATAACAATGACAAACATGGATGCAAACACATAAAAGAAAAGGTAAGAGCAACAACAAACTCATAAAAAAAATGTAACAGCATCAGTAATGAGGAGGTGCTTTAGTGAATTTGTGATTTTGAAAGCTAAAACAAAGTCTTAGCTGCAAACATGGATGCAAATTCATAAAAAAAATGTAACAGCAACAGTAGTGAGGAGGTGTTTTAGTGAATTTGTGATTTTGAAAGCTAAAACAAAGTCTAAACAACAAACATGGATGCAAACTCATAAAAAAAAATGTAACAGCAACCGTAGTGAGGAGGTGCTTTAGTGAATTTGTGATTTTGAAAACTAAAAGCAATAGTAGTGAGAAAGGTGCTTTAGTGAATTTGTGATTTTGAAAATTAAAACAAAATCTTAACGATAAACATGGATGTAAACACATAAAAAAATTTAACAGCAACAACAAACTCATAAAAAAATGTAAAAGCAATAGTAATGAGGAGGTACTTTAGTGAATTTGTGATTTTGAAAGCTAAAACAAAGTCTTAATGACAAACATGGAGGCAAACTCATTAAAAATATGTAACAGCAACATCAAACTCATAAAAAAATATGTAACAGAAACAGTAATGAGGAGGTGCTTTAGTGAATTTGTGATTTTAAAAACTAAAACAAAGTTTTAATAGCTGTGCATTAACCCACTAAACCAACAAATTTCTGATAAAGTTAACGTTAAGAATTATCAAAACTCTCTAAATTGCATAAAGTTCTCTAAATTGTATTAAATTTTTCGTCCAGCTCTCTCAATACCTATGCTGGTATGAACAAAGTCAGTTAGATGCTTCAGAAAAGGTTAAAAAATAAGATCAAGCAAAGGTTCATTACTAATGTAAATAAAACATTAACACATTGCTCATATATGACACCAACGTTGATTGATGCAAACAAACATTGATGTTAACACATCATTCATATATAAAACCAACATTGATGATGGGACTATTCACTATATTGATACAAGAGAGGAGCATTTCAGCAAAGGCAAAACATCATCCACATCATACTCCTGCAAGGAACTAGCCAGAATCATGGATGGGCAGGCAGGTTGGATGGTACCAACTTGAGTTTCCAGGGTGAATAATGTTTTCCATTGCAGAAATACTTGTGGGATTATACGTTGCTACATAAACTGGTGCATTAGTTAAACATCATTGAATGCTTACCTTAACAAAGCAGTCATGAAAATGCAAACGAAGCAACGAAGCAGCTATTCTAGCTTCCTTTTTCACAGCATCTTCTACCATAGATTTAATGATAGCCTGGGCCTTGGGACAGGATTTGTAATAAAAATGGTGACTCAGACCATTACAGCTCTGAGCATCCAATGTCTGGATCCATAGCATCAATGCCACTGCCGTGATCAGCACAGACTGAAACTGCAGTGTCAGGCCGGGACTATGTTTGATCCGTGCCATTACTGAACTCAACTATCTGCTTATAATGCAGAAGTGTATAAATCTTGCCATCAAGCATCTGTGATAATGATCCTTATATAACAAAACAGGTCCGGATAGGAGGCTGAACTACGATACTGAACTATAACTTTCAGCTACACTAATGTGCCTTGGAAGCACCGATGGGATGTCTAAACAATTCCAGAATTCGGATTGGATGGATGTGCAAAGACAGAGATACTAGAGCAAACAAACCTTTGCAGTGATTAGCATTGGTGGTCCCTATTCAATTTGTTCATGTGCACAACTTGCCTGCATTAGCCTGTTTCCACAACAGGCATCACATTTTAGGGATATCCGCCATGTACAAATTGCACGGATTTGTGCACCCATCAATATGTTTGGTCAGTGCGACACCCACTTGATTTGTGTACCGATCTATATGTTGGGTCAGTGTGACATTCATTTCTTGTGATTTGGTGTATATATGCTACAACTTTTTTTATTTCAATTTATAATTTTTGTTTCAGAAAATATATGTTCTTAATACTTATATTTATTATATAAATTCGGTGGATATATGTTAATCTTTTTATTTCTATTTCTAATTTTTGAAGAATATATATATATATATATATATATATATATATATATATATATTAGTGATTTAATGAAAAAGGTTAAACATTATGAGATTTTAATTTTTCTAGTTTAAAAGATATAATATTTGTTGAAATTATAACCTAATAATATATGGAGGAAGGTTCATTAAGAATTTTATGAATTTTTTTTAATGAAAAAGTTTAAATATTATGAGATTTTAATTTTTCTAATTTAGAAGATATAATAATTGCTGAAATTGTAACCTTATAATCTATGGAAGAAGCTTCATTAAGAATTTTATGAAATTTTCATTTTAATTGAATTTTCATTTCTTGTTTGACTTGCAAGTTCGAGTCATACTTGGAGAAGATGTTGGCTATACTCTGTTACCTGAGTGAGTAGAGTCAAACTCGGGAAACAACTAGGACTAGGGAGCCTCTGGTAACATTGTTGAATGTCAAACATAAAAGTGAATATTTCTCTTCACGAAATGAATGTAAATTTACATAAAATGATAGACATCTAAGATAAGAATTTTACCTAGTGTTATTATAAACTTTGCACCTGGTGGAAAGCCACATAATGAAGTGTTGATGAAAAGAACGATTATTGTATTATTGTGTAAGGTTTTCCAACACTGAAAAACAAATGCAAACCGAAAAACCAAAACAAGGAAAATTTTAAATATTTTGATCTCTAGGCAATGCATAAGGCGAGTCTTTTCATTCTTCAATATTTATGTATTTTACACAAATCATAATAAGATTAACTTTAATAAATCTTATTTTATTACATTGTGATATTGAAAATTGATTTACTCTTAAAACTATTTTTTTAACTTATTAATTTACTCCTAAAACTATTTTTTTTTTTTAATTTGATAAGCACGAAGTTTGAGTCCTAGTGAGTCTTCCGATTCTTAAAAACATAGAAAATGATCTAATGATCCAGGGGGATATTGGTGGCTACCCACCTATTCCAAGTGACTCCTCTTGACATTTTTTAGTTCAACAAGTTCTTGTGTACTTCTTTGTAATTATGGGTTTTACACTTCTCGGGCTGTCTAAATCCCTACACATTTTCCAAGTGGATACTGGTGGCCTCCCACCTAATCCAATTGGTTTATTTTGTATGTTTTCATGTCATCACATCTTTCTGTACTTCCACGGTCATTGTGGGGCCCTAAACAATGTTTTTTTGGCTCACTAAAGTCAAACTATAGACAGAGTCAGAGTTTGATGGCATAATGCTTAGTTCATGAAAATACCTTTCCAATGGGCTATCACGCGCCTAAAACATAGGTCGTATGAAAAAGTTACGACCCCAGGAAGTTGAGGTACCAACTTACCCATATGGGCCCACATAACTTTTGGCGTTTCATCTCCTAGGGTTAGGTTTTCATCTCCTAGGGTTAAGTTTTGGGATGTCTAGGGTTTTGGCATTCATGAGTAATGTTAAAAAGGCCTCTGGAGCCTCATTGTAATCATTTTTCTCAGAAGGATGCGCGTAGTAGCCACATCTCTTCTCAGAGATACCTACCACCATTCGAGCAAGTTGTTTTCGGTTTTGCAGTTTTACAGTTTCATCCTATTTCATTTATTTAATAGAAGATATTATTCATTGGATATCTGTGTTGTTCTCCATATCTATGTGTTTATTGTATTCAGTCTATTAATCTGTTCGTTCCGCTCATAAATCTAGATTAATGGTATCAAAGTGGTCTGCTTTTCATTTATGTTTCTTCGTGCATGTCCCTGACAAGATCTGGGTACAAGAAGGTGGGACTTGAACCAATCGATATGGGTAAAGGGGAACACCTTTTTCACTCACATATGTGGGTAAAGGGGGCTTCGCTTCATTTCATTTTCGATAGCGGCAATAAAAAAAACCTGATCTCAGCAGAGGACGTCAAGCAGCTGCACCTGTCGACAAAACCACACCCGTAACCCTACACCATCGACTGGCTTCACCAAGGAAAGGATCTTTGTGTCAGCTAAGAGTGTCGTCTGTCCTACGACATCAAGCCTTTCAAAGAGAAGGTATTGTGTGATATTGCTCCCCTTGAATTTTGTGATGTTATTTTAGGACAACCATATTTGTGGAAGCGACATGTTGTGTATGAGTCTAGACCTCATAATGTTATTATTACTTTGGGTAGACAATTGTACAGGATATCAGAGGTAGAACTGCCTACCGTTATTTCTTTAATCTCTGTTAAGTAGTGCATTAAGGTCATTTCACAGATTGGTAAGTTTGTATTCTTTGTGATCCGTTCTCACAGTAAGTAGAAGGTCGTTTCCACATCTGTGGCCTCTACAAATAGCCTCTTTTTGCAACATAAGCAAGTGGACGGGATCATGGAAGAGTACAGAGGCATCTTCTCCTCACCCAGTGAGGTACCGACGCACTACTAAGTCAAGCATCCAATTGATCTAACCCTCGATGCACCTCTTCATAATGGACCAGCCTATTATCGTTCGCTGATGGAAAATGATGAAATCAAGCGTTACATCCAAGAGCTGCTTCAAAATGGGCACATCATACCAAGCTCCTCCCCTTGCAGAAGGTCGATTGTACTGGTGCAGAAGAAAGATGGGACCTGGCGACTCTGCATTGATTAAAGAGCATTAAAAAAAATAACATTCAGGGACCGGTACCCAATTCCCAGAATTAATGACCTTCTTGACCGACTCAAGGGGGATAAGTTCTTCCGCAAAATTGAACTTAAGTGTGGCTACCACCAGGTTCTCATCGAACCAAATGATGTATGGAAGACAACTTTCAAATCTAAAGAAGGTCTCTTCGAATGGTTGGTCATGCCCTTTGGCTTAACTAATGCACCAACCACTTTCATGAGTTTGATGGATGATGTATTGAGACCCTTCACGAACTCTTTTGTGGTGGTATATTTGGATGACATCCTCATCTTCAACAGAGCATGGGAGGAGCACATGCAACATATTCAACAGGTTTTGAGCTTTCTACAACAACGCAAGCTATATGCCAACTTGGAAAAATGCTCCTTTTGCATGAATAGGGTCCAATACTTGGGATACATTGTTGATGAGCATGGGGTGCATTTTGATCCAACTAAGATCCAAGTCATCTATGACTTCCAGCTCCGACAACACTAACCGAGCTTCAGAGCTTCTTGGGACTTTCCAACTTCTTCTGACGGTTCGTGTTGGGATTCTACCATATTGCATGGACCCTCAACAAAGTGACCAAGGGTGGAAACAAGAAAAAGTTCGTGTGGGGGGAGAAACAACAATGTGCATTTGATGATCTGAAGCATCGCTTGTGCTCAACTCCAGTACTCTCCTTACCCAATCTGCAACAATCGTTCGAGATTGAAACTAATGCATATGACTATGTTGTAGGCGCAGTTCTCACTCAGCATGGTCATCCGGTAGCCTACCATAGTGAGACACTCACAAATATTTTCCGAAAATACCCCACCTATGACAAGGAAATGTATTCCATTGTACAAGAAACTTGTTAATGGAAACATTACATTCTGGGAAATGAGACAATCATCCACACTGCTCACAAGCCTCTTTAGTTTATGCAGACATAAGGAAAGTTGCAGAACGACCGCCATCAAAAGTGGTCCACCTACCTGCAACATTTCCATCTCAACATCAAGTATAAGACATGGAGCACAATTTTTTTCGTTGAATACCTCAATCGACCTCCTGTGGCTGCACTCACCACCATGCTCCATTCCTGTCGACATGAGGCATCTGAGTGGCCCCAACTTTATCAGCAAGATCCAAACTTTTCCACCACCTATTAGCTCTTGGGTACATGTGCGAATGTCACCAATTTTCACATTCAGGATGGACTATTATGCCATCTAGGCCATCTATGTGTTCCTACATGTGAGCGTGCAAATTTGATTTGGGAGTCTTACTACTGTCGAATGGAAGGACATTTTGGCGTGGCACAAACTGTGGTAGTTCTACAGAAACATTTTTATTGGCCAAAACTTCGACAGAACGTCAACAAGTATATCAGATCTTTCACTTTCTGTGCCATTTCCAAGCCAACCATCAAGAAGCAAGGCTTATATACCCCTCTTCCTACTCTTGAGAAGCCTTGGGAATCCATCTCAATAGATTACATGTTTGTCCCTCCGTCCACCAAGCAAGGAAATGATTGTGTATTTGTGGTAGTTGATCAGTTTTTGAAGATGGTCATCCTCACAATTTGCAAGAAGAACATCACAACGACATATACTTCCAAGCTCTTCTTCGAACGAGTGTGGGTCCATTTTCCGATTGAGACAACAGGTTCCTTAATACATTTTGGTCGATTTTCTGGTCACTGTTCGACACCAAGCTCACTAAATCCATTGCTTTTCACCCCCAAACCGACGACCAAACATAGGTCGTCAATTAGATGATTTTGCACATCTTGCACATGTACAACTCTAAGAATTCGCGTACATGGGATGAGAGTCTCCCCTATGTTTAGCACAGTCACAACATGGCTCTCCATAGCTCCATCGACCATAGCCCATTTCAGGTGGGGCTGGAATTCCAACCCTTGGGTCCCATTGATGTTGCACTACCTCTTGCAACCACACAAGAATATTTCCATGCTCAGTCTGAGACTGAAAAAGCCACCATATTCATTGATCAGATTCAACACATCCGCCAATAGGTCCATGAGATTTTTCAGAAATCCAATGCTAAGTACAAGAAGTGCCATGATCAACATCACGTACCGCACTAGTTTCATGTGGGAGACAAGATCTAGTTACATTTGCAGAAAGAGTGCCTTACAAGACCCCATCGGAAACTCCACCCACTTTGCTATGGGCCTTACACTATCACCAAGGCTGTGGGTAGCAATTCTTTTGAGCTCAACACTCCACCCTTCCTTGGCTTGCACCCTGTGTTCAATGTGGACCTACTTCGGCCATATTTTACACCATTATTGGACACCTCAGATATTTATGAATAGATGACACCAACAGATATCAACCCTGACTACATGGAGAAGGAATCCATTGATCAGATAGTGGACACATAGGTCAAGGGAACACGCTAGCAGAGGATGCAACTTTACCGGGTTGTCAAGGCAGGGCAAATCCTACACCAAGGCAAGTGGCTCACTCATGGCCAAATTCAATAGAAGTTTCCTCACCTAATGGGGAAACTCAATGCAATGGAGACCATTTCTTCCTAAGGGGGGAGGATTGATCCAGGTGGATATTGGTGGCCACCCACCTATTCCAACTGGCTCCTCTTGACAATTTTTAGTTCAACACATTCTTCTGTACTTATTTGTAATTGTGGATTCTACACTTTCGGGGTTGTCTGAAGCCCTACACATCTTCCAAGTGGATACTGGTGGCCTCCCACCTAATCCAACTGGCTTATTTTGTATATTTTCATGTCAACACATCTTTATGTACTTCCAGGGTCGTTTTGGGGCCCTAAATAGTGTTTTTTTTGCTCGCCACAGTCAAATTGTAAATAGAGTAAGAGTTTGACGACATAATGCATAGTTCTCAAAATACCTTTCCAACGGGCTATCACGTGCCTAAAATGGAGGTTGTATAAAAAAGTTACGACCCCAGGAAGTTGAGGTACCAACTTCCCATAGGGGCTCACATAACTTTTGGCGTTTCATCTCCTAGGGTTAGGTTTTCATCTCCTAGGTTTAGTTTTTTGGATGTCTAGGGTTTTGGAATTCATGAGTAATGTTAAAAAGGCCTTTGGAGCCTCATTGTAATAATTTTGTTGATACAAATGCACGTAGCAGCCACATCTCTTCTCAGAGATAACTACCACCATTCAAGCAAGTTGTTTTTAGTTCTGCAGTTTTACAGTTTCAACCTATTTCATTTATTTATTAGAAGATATTGTTCAGTGGATATTTGTGTTGTTCTCCATATCTCTGTGTTTATTGTATTCAGTCTATTAATTAGTTTGTTCCACTCATAAATCCATATCATCTAATTAATATCAAACAAAAACTCAAATAAAAAAAATTCAATTCTTTTTAAAACATACATTATTCATATAAAACTAAAATTACTATAATAAACATAATACCAATAATTAGATTAAAATATTGAAACTATGATTAGACAAAATGCCAACTCAAAACTCAGAGTCAATCACAGACCACATCTACTCCAGCAACACGCTTCCCTGGGTTTTAGGTATATCATTTAAATTAAAGAAGAAAACTATAAATGATATCTTCACATGTTATAAAGAGCTTCCATCATCATTTTAGCATGGAGAAAGAAGTTTCAACAAAAATGGGTAACCCACTTGTTCAAACTTTTGAATATTTTACAGTTGTGCTTTTTTAACCGACACTTCTTGTGTTTGATGGAGAAAGAGCATGATTAACTAGCTAGTGGGAAATCGATTTTCTTTTTAACAGTTTTGGGTCATCCATGCTTGGACTCCACATTGTTAAACTCTCACCATGTCATTGACAAGGTCTTACTCAGTCTGGTAATTTGCTTGCAGGCCCTGCCCCCGTGCCACCCATATTCGTAGGCAGGGCTGAAGCTTTTGGTTATCAACCAAATGGAGAGTTAACCTTCAATACAAAATGAGTTTTCTCAACCTCAAAACAACACATAAAATCTTTGGAGCATATATACAATGTAAAGCTCATTGTTCAAATCGATATTCTTTTCTCTCTTTACAACAATGGAAGAAACAACATAGGAATAATAAAATAAAAATGGGGGAACGATATTTTGATCAAAATGGGTATGAAGGCTGAATTCAATTGTTTGTTCTATTATATATTATTATTTTAATAGTAGATATTATTTCATATGTTGTGATTAGGGCCATAGATCTGGTATCGGTGGCATTAATTCATAAGTTGAGGGCCCGAGGAACAATAATTTTTGTTATAGAAAAGAAGAATGGGATCTACATCCAAGAATAAATTCATATCGAAGCAGTTCTTAATTGGCCACATTCTATTCAATGGTTCTTACATGGTACAACTCATACACAAATCTTATACATATTCAACCTTGTGCATGAAGTTGGTGGTCGAAAAAGTGGCAATGGGGTCAACAGAAACACACACTCTCATGAATGCGTACACATTTTCAGGAACACACACTCTCAGGAATGCGTGCACATTTTTAGGAACACACACATGTTCTTAATCCTATAGGTTTGGAAATGCCCAAACCTCCAACAATCTTACCACATAGGTTCATTGGAAATAATGCACACGTGTTCTTAGGAACACATGTGCGTTCCTAATAAGATCACATGCACGTTCTTAACAGGAACACACACAGGTTTTTGTCCTGCCCTTTTTTAAAGGAATGTGGGCACGTTTTGTGCTCATTTGCACAACATGCCTCTGAATTTCCTTAATTGAGAAAGTAAAACCATAGGCCAAGTAAATGAGCAAAGCCTAGGATCTTTCCACCATGTCCATCACAAGAAAGTTATGGTTGATTTTTTGTCATTTCCTTTCTTGGTTTTGCAAAAAAAAATTAAAAAAATAGTCATAGGTTATAGATGTAAATCCCAATGGCATTGAAAACTTATTAGAAAGGTTCACTACACATAATTAATACTTGAACGTAAATCTCTCAACAATTCACTAATTTTGTATAGTTTTTTTAAAGTTCATTGTAAATATAACACATAGTTTTTCTTTGTTTTACAAAAAAATATGTTAATGATTTTGTTGGGATAAAATAACATTGATGTTTGTAATACCTTAGTCATAATTCCACTTATTAAATTTCCTTATTAAACTGTAGTGTATATTACAAAATGGAACTCGGTGACAATATAAACTTCCCACCAGCAGACCAAGGAGAGAAAAATCCCAACCCACCACAACCACCCAATCTAAACACCGAAATTGATGAGGAGTTGGATACATTAAGAACACTTGTATATTAGTTAAGGGGCACCATAGAACCAAGAAGAGTGTCCTTGGATACTTCTTTGGACGTCATTGTGAGGTCCATTGCAAGTGCCCAAGGGGAATTGACTTCTATTTCATAGTATAGGGAAATAATGTTTGAGTACTACAACATTGGATTGGATAGAAACCAAGTCAGAGACTTGGGTATTTCAAAACAAGAACCATTGTCTGTTTTTAGGGATCCTCAAAATGGGCAAGAACTACTTTTGACCAAAAAATGCATTTGTATTGATTGGTGTATCCATCCACAGATTAGTCAATATTGTATGGTTAGGTTGTATATGGTTTTTGACAAACCTCTCTGCAATAATAAGGAGGTGCCCTCATATTTTTTGAGAAAATTATGGGAGAAATTTATTTTGGGTCACCATGTCAACTACTTTGATAAGGGTGAGTTCCAGGGGGTGGGTCAAGGTCTGCACATGACCGAGAGCATGCCAGGAACGATCCCATGTTAGGTCCTAATCCCCTAGGAGAAGACCTGACCCCCCTTCCCAACATCCTCCTATTGCAGAGAGCTTGCAACAGGTACAGCGAGTTACTTCATCATTGACCCAAAGCCTAGTGCAACATGGAAGCTTTGTTGCACTGTCTCGACAGGAGGTGACTACCAATGACATTGATAGAGGGGTCAAAGCTTCACCCCACACAATATATTTTAGCGAGGAGAGGGCACATGGAAATAAAAATGGTCCATGTGAACCTTGTTATTCCCATTTTGTTGGATAACTAAGGAGATGACATCTTGAGGCCCTTAGGTTGCATATATGGAGTGTCGACAGAACATGACCAATAGTGTCCACTTGCACATATGTAAGCCTACTCTATCACCACATTTTAACACATTCTCAATGCATCCACCACACCAGCGAGATTCTAGAAAGTAGATGGGTCTTGCTCCATGTGGTACAAGTCATGTATTGTGGTAGGTAATCACTCTAATATTTAAGGAATTTGAACATGTTGTATATGAGCTACTTTTGATTATAGAACTCCTACTTGGACATTATTCTTTTGACCCTATTTCACCTTGGTGAGTGTCATATATTTACTAGTAAGTGGCCAAACTTTGGGGAAGGTTTGTGACTGGGGGTCCCTTGAGGGGTTATCGTATCATTCTTGACCATACCTACCACCTTATGCTCATTTCACTTCCATCATTTTGTCCTCTTCTAGGCCCTTTGAATTTAGTGACCCAAGAAGGGCATGTACCTCATTTCATGGGAAGAAGTGGTTGAAGGCCCATAGGGATTGATGTTGGCTAAAAAAACAAAATCCTAGATACAAAATTTCCATATGCTTCACCCAAGGATCCCCCAAGAAAGAAATAAAATGCTTCTTTGTAAGAAAAGGGGGACTTGCAAAAATAAATGATAATGAATGCTTAAGGGGTTAGTTGGACGATGGAAGGTCTCACCACAAGCCAACATATCATGATCATGGGTATTTAGCGGTATGACATTACCATCATATGGTCATCAAGCCAGGGTAGTGGCTCTTAGTTACATAATTGAGAGAAAAGGGGTCTCATCATGAGCCAACCTTTTGATTTCTGCAAGGTATTTGTGAATGACACTATCACTATTTGGACACCAAGCCAAAACAATGGGCTTCAACTCATTCCTTAAAACAAGAAATAAATAAATAATGGAAAGAATATGGGCTTGGAAAAAGTGCATCACAAACGAACGTGACACACACCCGCTACAAAGGCACCCATAAATGAGATAATATGAGCCCTTGTATGTCATGAAACTCATCGACCTATGAAGTCTAAACCCCTCCCACCTCATCATCCATTACATAACCTTGAAAGGTCATCCTTGGGAGAATCCCCTACTTGAGGGATTTGGTCTACCCAATAGGAATCCTATGAAAACCCTCCCATACTTAAACTTGATCAGTTTTATAGGGTTTTTGAGAATTTGTTTAATTTGATGAGGTGGTTTTGATGCACATGTTTAGGTGCCTTTCTTATTATATGTGGTTTACACTTGTCATGGTATCTTTGACTTGAGATCTTTGGAGGGCATACCCTTTTGTTTTGCGGGACCTTGCTTGGTGGCCAGTTTTGGGAGAACAAGCCTAGCTTGGGCTTCCATGGGGAAAGAAGCACATAGGATGGATTCCTAGGGAATGCATGTCGGATGACAGAGACGTGCCTTTGGAGGCCTAAAAGACATCATGACGGGCCTAACCTAGCCTCTACCACCCAAACTACTTTCCTAGGATGGGAAAAACGTCACCTCCTTGAGGGTTGGCATGATGAAGGGGCTAGGGTTTGGTGGTGATGGATATGTACATTGAAACGTGCCATATATTGATCGAATGAGGCATGGAGAAGGCTTGGTGCATGAAGAAGAAGCTCAAGGAGCGCCAACGACTTCCACATTCTTCTCCAACGACTTGGAAAGTGTCAAAAATGTCCCCTAAGGGGAGACATCATCTTACTTTAGGGTTTCTTTTGTGCAAAAGTATATTTTAAGGTCAATTGTTTCATATTGTTTTTGTAAAGGGGAAAGATTAAGGCTGTTGACCCCTATCTTTTGTTTTACCCTAAAATTAAGTGGACAAACTATGTGTTAGACATTTTGTATAAATAGAGATCATGTGAATCTCTTTTGATAACATAGCTCTCCCATTGTAAGAAGTACTTGGCTGAAATTTTCGCTACTCTTGGTGATTATGGTGTTTCTCACTTGTGAAATTTCTTTGGGTGAATGTCTCTTGGTGAATGGATAAGAAGTGATGTGCAACCCCTAAATAATTTCTCTCTTGTCTCTTGGATGAAGTTTTCATGGTAAACTAGGGTTTGATATCTCATTTCTTGGATTAGGTAAGGAAAAAATATGCACATGCTATTTTTTTCTTCATTATTTTGGTTATTGTTGGTGGAAACCCTAGGAAGGAGTATGTTGGATACACCCTTCATCATTTGCTTCATCTTATTGTTAAGGTTATAAGTCTTTCTTGAGCAAGGGTTGTTAGGAGAAATACGAGTGTGTATACCCTTCTAGATTACCCTAAGTTGGTTGGCATACCCTAGGGAGTAAGAGAATTTACACCCCTAGGATTTTTTTTGATATAAGTTATTCTTTAAAGACCCGATTCACCCAATTTTAAAGGCACTAATCTGAATATTTTTGCATTGGAAAAATAAAATAGTGCATTGGAAAACATGAATTTTTGCCATATTAACTTTTTGCAATATGGGTTTTGTTTCTTGTGCCTAGCGCACCTCTAAGTCACTAGGGCATCCCCTCTAAAGGGGTATTGATTGCTACTATTACAAACATTCATATTCAGCCATTAGGGCTGAAAAAATCCTAATCAAACTCTCGTGAATAACTGTTAACTCAACCGTTGAAAATTGCTAATATTTTGCCCATATAATCTAGTAATCATAGCACATCTTTTGGTAGATATTTTGGCATGTTTTAATGGTTGAATATCTTTCTGCAATAACTTGTTTGTTACATCCATAAGGATGATTTATATTGCTGCAGAAAGTGTTTACAAAAACGTTACATTTAATGCTAGTATCTTGGTCTTTGAATCTTGAGATTCACTAGTGTTTAGCTAGTTTATCTTTTGCATCTTTTACTTGATTCCTAGCACTTTTTTAGTAGCTTATTGTGCCATTTAATTGATGATATATATTGTTACTAGATGTTGCTATTAGGGAAAATAATCTTAACTTGCTTTTCCACTTGATATATTGCATTGTATACTTGGTTTTTCTTGTGTCTCGGGCATGTATTATCTCTTGGTAGGTCACTCAAGGCTTTGGAAACCTCAAACAACCCTCAAGACTCATCATCAAGCTCCCTTTTCCATCTATAAATTTGACCTATAGGGGCATCCGTTCATACATCACATTTTTTGTCTCAATCCTTCCCAGGGTCACCGAGATTCCCCCCTTGAGGTGACTACCTCACCTCTAAAGTGATGAGAACATATGCCTAAGGTGACAGTGGGTAGGTTCTCTCTAAGTTGTCACCAATTGGTGGTTGGGTTGGGATTTTCCCAACCTACAACTTGTGCGATAACATTTTGGCGCCATTGTCAGGGAAGATTTTGAATCCTCTTTCGAACCCTAACTACAATTTTTCAAGTTATCCCAAATCCTTTACCCTTAGCTTGTCTGGCGACTCCATTGAAGAATGTTCCCTTTTCCACCCTTGGTAATCTCTTCTTGAAGTTTATCTGGTGAATTCATCTTCCTAGAATCCACCTTTCCTTGTTTCCTCCTTTCCATCCTTTGATGAGCCTTGGTCTCATCTAGCAACTCCATTGAGGTGTCCTTCCAGTCAATGGAAATATGGCACCATGGGATGAACCGTCATCCGTAACTTGTTATGCCTCAAAGATGGAACTTTTACAGATGGAAAAGAAAAAGGCTGCTAATAAAGCTGTTGAGGAAATGATGAATCGTATTAGAGAGTTATTTCTTGCTAAAGAACTAGCCCTTGAAAATGAAGAAGTGTTCAAAGGAAAGACATATGAAGAAAGTTACTAAGAAGATCCTGATGATTTTTCTCATGCTGAAGATCTGGATGATACATTTGACAAAGACAAAGCGCTCACATATGTCATTCCACTTGATGAAGATGTCCATGCCTTTACTCCTCCTACACACAAAGAAAAATATATGGTCATTTTTGTTGATGGTCTTGTGAAAGAACCTTTAGATATGGTTGATGAGCATATAGACACTTTCATATAGACGGGAAGACACAGATGGGATTTTGGTTGTCTCATTTTTTATAGAGACCCCATTTACAAAATTGAGGGTAGCTCTCAAGAAGAGGGGTTTGAGTTGTCATTTTCAGAGGACTACTTTTCATGAGTATATGATTCATATGTTTGGGAACCTGATGATGACATGATTACATATTTATTCAAGGAATCTCAACCACTTTCATCCTCAATTTTTGAAGAATACCAGGATGTGGCCATCTTAGAGAGATCATAGGCTCACTCTATAAAGATGAAGTACTTTCAAATTGAGGATTTCTACAGGTATTTCCAAATAAAGAAGCAATGTTTCCTGAGTTCGAGGGAGGATTTTTTCTTTAGACATGAGGTCGTTTGATCTAGATTCAGGTCCATGAGCTTGATGGGGCTCAGAAAGGCCTAAACATCAATGTTCTCAGAATGGCATCCAAATGGACATGTGCGTAGGCCTCATTGATACGAACCCAACATAGCTTGAACAGGCTCAAACAGAGGTCGTATGCTCCTGATATTGCGTTCTATTTGAAAAGTCAAACAGAGAAAAACTCAAGGTCAACTGTCCAAAAAGTCAATGCTGACAACAGCATGACGTCATGCTGACAACAGCATGACGTCATGCTGACATCATCATGCTGATGTGGCAGTGTGACAGGTGGCAGAAACACAGTGGGCTACCATACAATTGGCATGGACTAGACATAGTGTGACACGTGTAACCACTGGAAGGGTGACACATGGCACGCTCGTACAGGTGCCATGTGGCCCTACCTACGGTGACACATGGCATGTACAAATGATGACCAGGCAAACAAGTGGCAGGTATGGATCTGACAAGTTGACCAAACGACAATGGACATGTGGCAGTCTTCATGGACAAATAAAGGAGTGCCATGTGGCACCCATGGGTTGGTAGATAAGTTGTATGCCAAAATTGTTGAGTTCAGGAAATTCAAACGCGGAACCTCCAGTAGGAAGAAAGGATTTAGAGAAAGGATGGATTGCCATCAAGCCATGTGTGGTGCTTGTTAATATAAGTCGATTTTATATTATTTGAATTGATGGTATGGTGTAAGCAATGGCGAAAGGGGATGGGGCCTAGCCCCAAGCCCACGATTTATGTAATACATATGACCACACTCAGATGGGGCACAGGCGTGGGCACCTTTCTTTTAAACCACCAGTGTGGATAGCACCAGCCCTTGGATTCCGAGCATATCCCATACGACTCAGGGCTCAACCTTAAGAGCTGGCGCGTTTTTAGGTAGGCGCGGTCCTATTGAATGGGCATGTGACTAAGGATTTTGGGATAAGGGGCCAGCGCACAGCCCTTCGGGCTGGCGCATGGTCACATGTCTACCCATGTGACCTTATTTGAGGGGGCACGTGCCAATCAAAGGGTCTTAGACCATAATTTTTGTTAAAGTGGTTTTTATTATATGGTTTTTGGGATTTTTGTTTGATTTTGGACTGTAATAGTGGATTTTTGCTCATTAATGGGGGATATTGGGCTCTTTTTGAGCTCAGATTTTGGGAGGAAGTTGGGGAAGGATAACCAACTTTAGATATAGATAAAATAGACCTGTTTGAGGCAAGGAGAAAAACTAGAGCAGAGTTATGCTGAAGCAAATCCAAAGCCATTTTTATGCAGGGGAATTGTTGAGGAGCAGAACTTTGGAGGCCATTTCCGGAGGCTATACTCAGGATTTTTCAGTGCCTTCAGTTGCATTGGATTTCTGAGGTCGAGTAGAACAAAGAGAGATCAGAATGGAGTCCATTTGATGTACTTTGCAAGCATTGAAGAATTAATAAAGAAGCCTCCCCCACTGAGACAAAGGCCCGGAGACGTAGGCAATTTTGTGCCAAACTCCGTTATTACTTCTCTTGTTATGGTTTGTTGTTCTTCATGCTTATATTCAGATTTGTATATTGTCTTCTGGCTGCTATGTTTCTTCATTAAATTCATCTTCTTTCATTCAACTTCTTAATTTAATGGTTAATAAACACATGCAAAAATAACTCAACCACAATGATTTAAAAAGATCATTTTCATATCATTGTCCCTTACATCTTATCTTCTTCTCCGGGAAGCCATGCAGTCTTCTTCCGATCTCTCATATCCTCTTAGTCTTCCATGAGCAGGGGATCCTTGCACATGAATGGAGATTAACTGTCATCTATGTATGATAGTCCTCTTTAGAGATGGGTTGATCGAGCTTGTGGCTATCACTTCAGGAAGGATTCCTCGGATGATCAGATTTGCTGATATTCTTTCCAACATGATTTCCTCCCTCCCACCCATATCCATGAGTTTCATTTTACGATTGATTATACATCTATTTATGCTCATGATCATTATATGCTTGACTTATATTTTTTGTTTTACATAATTAAGCACATGGGGAGATACTTTGATGGGATGATCAACTCGTTGCACTGGTTGTATGAATTCACTTGACAACACCTATCACTTGATATTCAGGGCCCCAAGGCCCCAGATAAGTAGGTAGGTTATCTTGCTTTCCTTTCATTTTCATCTTGATTGCTCATGTTAGTTTAGATGTATTTAATATTTCATTTTGATCTACTTTCATATTGACTTCATGCTTAATTTAGAAAATTAAAAAAACAAATGCTAAAAATTTTCTTTTCTAGATTAGTTTTCATTTTTGGTGTTGATGTATATGGATGAAGGGTGATAGAACCACCCTAGATTTTGCGGATTCTTGTTTCAGTGTAGGTATGGGTCTACCGGGAGATGTTGTGGGTATCATGCACTCGACGATGAGCACATGTCTCCAAGTAGGATCCAGATGTTATCCCCATTTTTTGGGATACCTAAGGAGATGACGTCTCGAGGCCCTCAGGTTGCATATATGGAATGTCGAGAGACCACATGACCAACAATTTCCATTTGCACATACAAAATCCCACTCTATTACCACATTCTGACCCATTTCCAACACATCCACCATACCAGCTAACTTCTAGAAGGCGTATGGGTCGTGCTCCATGTGGTACAAGTCAGGTATTGTGGCAGGTAATCACCCTAATATTTAAGGCATTTGAACATGTTGTATTTGAGCTACTTTTGATTATATAACGCCTGCTTGGAAATTATTCTTTTGACCCTGTTTCACCTTGGTGAGTGTCATATATTTCCTAGTAAGTGGCCAAACTTTGGGGAAGGTTTGTTACTGCGGGTCCCTTGAGGGGTTATCGTACCATTCTTGACCATACCTACCACCTTCTGCTTATTTCACTTCCATTGTTTTGTCCTCTTCTAGGCCCTTTGACTTTAGTGACCTAAGAAGGGCATGTACCTCATTTCATGGGAAGAAGGGGTTGAAGGCCTAGAGGGATTGTTGTTTTCTAAAAAGAAAAAAGCCTAGATATAGACCTTCCATATGTTTCGCCCAGGGATCCCCTGAGAAATAAATAAAATGCTTCTCTATAAGAAAAGGGGGACCTGGAAAAATAAATGATAATGAATGCTTAAGGGGTTAGTTGGAGGATGGGAGGTCTCACCACGAGACTACCTATCATGATCATGGGTATTTAGTAGTATGAAATTACCATCATCTGGTCACCAAGCTAGGGTAGTGGCTCTTAGTTACACAACTGAGAGAAAGGGGGTCTCATCACGAGCGAGCCTTCGCATTTCTGCAAGGTATTTGTGAATGTCATTGTCACTATCTGGACACCACATAAGGACAATAGCCTTCAACTCATTCATTAAAACATGAAAGAAATAAAGAATGGTAAGAATATGGGCTTGGAAAAAGTGCATCGCAAATGAAGGTGCACACACCCTCTATAAAGGAACCCATAAATGAGATAATATGAGCCCTTGTGTGTCATGAAACTCGTTGAACTATGAAGTCTAAACCCCTCCCACCTCATCATCCATTACATAACCTTGAAAGTCCATCCTTGGGAGAATCCCCTACTTGAGGTCTTTGGTCTACCTAATAGGACTCCTAAGACAACCCTCTCATACTTAAACTTGGTCAATTGTATAGGGTTGTTGAGCATTTGTTTAATTTGATAAGGTGGTTTTGATGTACATGTTTATGTGCCTTGCTTATTATATGTGGTTTACACTTGTCATGGTATCTTTGACTTGATATATTTAGAGGACGTACCCCTTTGTTTTGCAGGACCTTGCTTGGTGGCCAATTTTGGGAGAACAAGCCTAGCTTGGGCTTCCATGGAGAAAGAAGCCCATAGGATGGATTCCTAGGGCCTGCATGCTGGATGATAGATAAGTGCCTTTGGAGGGCTAGAATACATCATGACAGGCCTACCCTAGCCTCTACCACCCAAATGAATTTCCTAGGAGAGGAAAAACGTCACCTCCTTGAGGGTCGATGTCATAGAGGGGCTAGGGTTTGGTGGTGATGGAGCTGCACATTGACACTTGGAATATCTTGATTAGATGAGGCATTGAGAAGGATTGATGCATGAAGAGGAGGCTCAAGGAGCCCCAACAACTTCCACATTCTTCTCCAATGAATTGGAAAGTGTAAAAAATGTCCCCTAAGGGGAGACATCATCTTACTTTAGGGTTTCTTTTGTGCAAAAGTAAATTTTAAAGTCAGTTGTTTAATATTATTTGTGTAAAGGGGAAATATTAGGGCTATTGACCCTTATCTTGTGTTTTACCCTAAAATTAAGTGGACAAACTATGTGTTAGACATTTTGTATAAATATAGATCATCTGAATCTATTTTGATAACATAACTCTCCCATTGTGAGAAGTAATTGGCTGAAATTTTCACTAATCTTGGTGATTATGGTGTTTCTCTCTTGTGAAATGTCTTTTTGTGAATGTATTTTGGTTAATGGATGAGGAGGAGTGATGCACACCCCGTAAAGACTTTCTCTCTTGGCTCTTGGATGAATTTTTCATAGTAAACTAGGGTTGGATATCTCATTTTTTATATTAGGTAAGGAAAACATATGCACATGCTATTTATTTCTTGATTGTTTTGGTTATTATTGGTGTAAATCCTATGGAGGAGTATTTTGGATACACCCTCCATCATTTTCTTCATCTTATTGTTAAGGTTATAAGTCTTTCTTGATCAAGGGTTTTTAGGAGAAATACGAGTGTGTATACCCTCCTAGATTTACTCTAAGTTGGTTGGCATACCCTAGGGAGTAAGAGGATTTACACCCATGGGGTTGTTGTTTATCTAAATTATGCTTTAAATACCCCATTCACCCAATTTTAAAGGCACTAATCTTAATATATTTGCATTGGAGAAATAAAATAGTGAATTGGAAAACATGAATTTTTGCCATATTAACTTTTCATAATCTGGGTTTTGTTTCTTGTGCCTAGAACACCTATAAGCCACTAGGGATTCCCCTGTAAAGGGGTATTTCTTGATGCTATTATAAACATTAATATTCAACAATTAGGGCTTCATAAACCCTAATCAAACTCTCTTGAATAACTCTTAACTCAATCACTGAAAATTGCTAAGATTTTGCCCATATAACATAGTAATCATAGCACATCTTTTGGTAGATTTTTTTGGAAAATTTTAATGGTTGAATATATTTCTGTAATAAATTGTTTTTTATATCCATAAGGATGATTTATAATGCTTCAGAAAGTGTTTACAACAACCTTACCTTTTATTCTAGTATCTTGGTCTTTGAATCTTGGGTTTCACTAGTGTATAACTAGTTTATCTCTTGCATCTTTTACTTGATTCCTAGAAATTTTTTAGTAGCTTATTGTGGCATTTCATTGCGGATATATACTGTTACTAAATGATTTTACAAGGTAAAACAATATTAACTTTATTTTCCACTTCATATATTGCATTGTATACTTGGTTTTCCTTGTGTCTCGAGCATGTACTATCTCTTGGCAGGTCACTTAAGACTTTGGAAACCTAAAACAACCCTCAAGACTCATCACCAAGTTCCCTTTTCCATATATAAATTTGACCTATAGGGGCATCCTTGCATACATCACATTTTCCGTTTCAATCCCCCATAGGGTCACCGATATTTCCCCCTTGAGGTGACTACCTCACCTCTAAAGTGACGGGAACATATTCCTAAGGTGACAGTGGGTAGGTTCTCTTTAAGTTGTCACCAATTGGTGGTTGGGTCAGGATTTTCCCAACCTACAACTCGTGTGATAACAAACCTCATAGATGCTCGAGCTATAGACAGACTTGCTATGGGCCTATGGAGGCTAGTGGAAAACATAGCTTCATGGAGGAGGTTAGTATCTTAACCATGACTATGTTCTTAATTGTTATATATTTGTTTTTTAATTCTGTGTTTTTATATCGATATTTTATTGTATGTTGCTTTGTAGTTTTTACGTCTATGTAGCAAACCCTTTACACCCATGGATGCATCAATGCCTATCTACACCACTGATGCATCCGTAGAGACATCCTAGTCATTGGGCGTAGCCCATACACAAGTATGTGTCACATTTGATAAATTCACCATAGTCATTTATTTATTTTATGACATCCTCAAATTTTTAATGTTCTCGTGTTTCTACATGATGTCAGAGCAAGCAATGTCAGGGAATGTCCATCTTGGATGGACAATTCAACTGCATCACATGTATAATGTGTAGAGTTAATTATCGTTTAAATCTCAAATTTGTTGTGTTTATGTTTTTGAATTTTACTGTTTGGTACTAATAGTTCAATATTATTAAAATGTATGCAGGTCACAAACATATTTTCTAATTACAATGCTACTGTACTCCCTGGGCACCTGGGCTCTACTTCTGGGTTAGCTTACTTGAGGAAAAGGGAGTTCTCATCACAGGTACATTCTTTGGGGGTCCATTGCTTCCCACCCCCAACATCTGTCTTTTTCCATGCATCACTAGCGGATTCACTCGCAGGCCACTGTAACATACAATATATATAAACATTAAGTGATAATAATTATAAATAATAATAATAATAAATAGTTATTAATTGTATAAGGGACACATCCTTTCATGGATGGTCACCATATGTGCCTTTAGGTTCTCTATATATTTGACACTCTCATTGTACATATATTCATCACATATTATCTATTTTATCTCATTATATATATTCTTATTCAATATATTTATTGTCCAGTATGGATTACAGTTATATATTCCATTTATGATGGATGTTCGTCGTAACAACCAGATTGGTTCTTTGCATTGGTATCAAAGTTTTTTTTGTTGATCTTGGCCATTGGACATACATGCTTGTAGCCTCATACAAAAATAAAATTGAAGAGTTTCTCTTTTATCCAGGTCTTTGACCAAGTGAGAGAATTTTTCCATTAAAAAAATATCATACTAAAAAATTACCATTCAAGAAATAATCTTTTAGTTGCAAGAAATTATAAGTTATTACCAGATATAAAGAAGAAGGAAAAAAAAGGGAGAAGAAAAACGAAAGAAAGAAAGAAAAATAAAGAAAAATAAAATAAAAGATAGTTTAAAAGAAAAAGTTCCAAAGAAGAAGGAAGAGTAAATTATGATTTTACTATTGGTGGTTTACAAACCCATTATTTTGGTAAACCATTGGCCCATGGTATTTCCCTACCCTATAAAAAAGAAATTTACCATTGGCCCATGGTATTTCCCTACCCTATAAAAAAGAAATTTACAGTGGTAAAATTTTACAACTTTTTATATACACGTAGTGGGGTTGAAGCCAAAATAAAAAGTCAATGACCTAAGTTTTTTGGAGTAATATTAATTCAATAAATGTCAAAATATGTTTTAGCAAAATAATAACGTTCCCAATTAACTTGTGTAAATGATATTCATATAGGAAAAGTAAAAAGATAGGGTATCATATCAAATATTGTGGAGTTAAGAAAAAGTAAAAAGATAGGGTATCATATCAAATATTGTGGAGTTAGAAATATCCACAAAAAGACAAGGAGGAAAGGTTTTATAATAATTTATAAACAATACCATCATAAATGTATGTAAATAAAAAAAAAAGTTTGAAGGATTATTATATTTTTAAAAGTGAAGTGGATCTAGGAAAGTGAGGGGTATTTGACAAAGAAAAAATATAAAAAATAAAATAATATATTTGAAAGTTAAAGGATTAAAAAATAAAATGAAAAGTGTATTGTTTTAAAAGTGGGTTCTTGAAATTTATACATTTATTATTTATTAAAAAAATAAGAAGTGAACTATGACATCTACAAAGAAAACAATTTCGGCGGTGAAAATAAAATAATTAGAACCAACTAAGTCATTATCAACAACACAACATAAATTTACAATTTCAAGTGGGGTTGGAGCAAATGCAAAAAAAATAAGAAGAGAGACAAAAAAAAATCTCAAGGGAAAATTACTAGAAAAAGACAAAGACATTTCTTACTTGAAAAAACATAACCAAAATTTATTGGTACAAATAAACGAGGCAAAAGATAAGAAGCAAAGAGATCAGAAGTTAGAACAAGCTAATCACAATCTCATTAAGAAATTAATAGAGAAAGATGAAGAGAATTGTCGTTTAAAGAACCATAATCAGATTGTTTAAGAAGTTAGAACAAGCTAATCACGATCTCATTAAGAAATTAATAGAGAAAGATGAAGAGAATTGTCGTTTAAAGAACCATAATCAGATTGTTTAAGAACAAATTTAAACCCATGTTCTAATCCCCAATCTATATCAGATTGTTGAATCAGAGGGATTTGATATACACTTTTTCCTAAAGATAAAGGAACATTATGGGAACAGTATCGGAATAGAGTGGAGGCTCTAAATTTGAACATTGGGAGATCATAGACTTTAGATGGCTCAATTTCAGGCATTCACCAATTTACATTAGGTTCATACTCTTGGGCGACTAGTCTAGTATTATATAAGGATTTAGACTCAGAGGAGTTATTAAGAAAATGTTTATACCATTTGCTTGGTTTATATGAGATAACAGAGGACAAATCATAGGATGTAGACAATCCTTTCTGTGAATCCATCTTCAACTACTGTAACTCCTGGAAATATACTAAGATTACAGGCAAGTAAATATAGCAAGCAATAAGATCTTACTTACTATGGGAAAAGGACTATGCAACTCTCCACACCTTCCCCGACTTCAATGGCTGTCTTACTGTCCTACAACAACTGTTGGATACCACAGTCAAGAGATCACTTCACCCGCTACTTGGCATTTACACATCTCATAATCATATATTCCAGACACAAGGCTCACATCAGATGTACTCACTCAAGAAAATATCTTTGTATTATATTCAGAAATTTGTCACTCAACAATTACAAAAGACCTAGTACATGAGCTATAACTACACAGAAAAGCAGGGCGTTTAATCTTAGTTCTCTGTTTCGGAGAAAGAGAATGTCAGATAGGCTCTTGGCTGACTGCTCAGGCATAAACTAGCTCTGATACCAATTTACCAGAGTAGCCATAGTAGGATCTTTACAAACATAATATACTCTCTTATCAGAGATATTACACTTGAGATCAGTGTTTTTCATTCACAAGGTCCTGAAGGCGAGTGAAGAGGATACACACTACTCGACTCAAACTATAGACTTACAGACTCTTGCTCTCTCTCTCTGCCGTCTCCCAATGAGATCCTGAGAGCTTTATTTATACAAATTCTAGCAAGTTACCGGTATCAAGAAACTGACATCTGTCGGTTATAAAGTAGATTCGTTCAAGTGGATGGGGCAACTGGTGGACTCCATTTGTTATCTCGTCCCTCCGAGGCTCGGCCATACGGGGACCCATACCAACTTTTATGGAATGACTAGAGACAAAGGATAATATTCCTAGTACATAGTGGATTTTGAAATGATACCACTAGATTATTTGGATTACACAGTGGAGTTCTACAGGAACCCACGGAACTGACGGGACACCACTGTCGGCCCGTTAGACATGAAATTGAAATAA